>JAJJWW010016986.1:0-219017 GCA_023531295.1 Papaver armeniacum
GTTTGGAATAACAAAAGAGGTAGGAGAAACTTCTTCTCAATTTTAGGTTTTGATTTCATCTTGCCCTGGGTCTTATTCACAAGTGATGTTGTTCTTTGATTGAACAAGGGAAGTTTATAATCATCTTGATAGTGGTAGTTGTTAATTTGAAGTTTTGATTGGAACTTAGTCTACATGATGACCTAACTTGAAATTAGAATTTTTGTTTTCACAACATCCGAAAACGTATATGTTGTTTGTGCTTTAAACTGGAATCTAACCGTTAGATTCTTGTGATATTTGGATATGTTACTTCTAGATACATCAGGAAAACGCGTTCAAATTTTCAGGATGATCGGACATGGGGAAGTAGCATAAAGCGATGAATTACGAGAGAAGCGTACTGAGAATTTTCATCACTTTGACAAAGTTTTTGAGATTTAAATGAGGCACTTAAATTGCATGGATTGTCGATTTTTGGATATGAAGAACCCATTTTATGATGATTAATGTAAAAATTTCAAAGCAAATGGATCGAAGGTAAGTACTCCAATTGGGGACTTTCTCCAGACTATGCCGTAAAATTTAGTCTCACTTGAGAGTATAAAATCGGTAGTAACTTGGTATTTAACCATTACTCCCCTTCAAAATTTATGTACAATATCTTTGTTATAGTTACGATTCGACCTATAGAGTATCGTTTATGATTTATGATTAGTGATATCTTATGTAAATGAATTCGTTTATGATTCCATTGAGTGTTCATCTCACGATATTATGTAAATGACTTCATTGAGATTTTCATTAGGGATAGTATCTAGTCACCGGTTGGGAATGTTTTTGCGGTTAGTATTGTGTGTAACCATTGGATTCTTTGATTTGTTAGTTTCGACTCAACTTGAAAGATACGTTGGCCATTTCTTGGCTTGGGCAAGTGCGGTTTAATTTATTCCTTTAGTTATAAGTACTGGAAATATTTGGCTTAATGGTGCTTTCATTTGGATTATGGTTGAACTTAAGTCGTTACGTAAACTTGATTCTTATCTGAATTTTGATTGAGCTATGGTCATAACAAAGATACATAACATCTTTGTGTTTTATCCTACTACGGGTTGTTGATGGAAGTAATAGTAAAGGAGTTATAAAATGACTTCAATTTGGTCTCCTTGTTGACTAGAAAATACTTGAACCTCTTATAGCTCATATCTCATGTCTTGTATTTGGATTGGAATTGTAAGTATAATCTTTACTGCTCCGGGTGCTAAAGCAGTAGAAAACTATATAATGGGTTTTAGTATGGGGCTCTTGTAAAATTAATCTAAAGCAGTAGAAAACTATATAATGGGTTTTAGTATGGGGTTCTTGTAAAATTAATAGTACGTCGTGTCCTTTCATTTCTCTTATGGAAATGTCATTTTAGTCGATATTTTATATATAACAAGAGGATTAGGAAGAGAAGAAAACAAATAAGAAGACATTCACAGAGTAAAATTCCATGATTTACTTATCGATAAATTGTTGGAGTCATAATCTTATTTTTGTTTTGTAGTTCGTTGTTAGCAACTCGAATTTAATACGAGACTTATACATTGAAGGTGTTTTAGTTCTTTGAACACCGAGGCATATTTTGTAAAATTACCCAATAGATACAGGGTTCGTATACTCGCTTGTTAAAAGGTAAATCTTGAATTCCGATTAACAGTGTTGAGTGTTTGGTACTTTTGGTACATTTGGCTTATTCGTATATATGTACTGTTTTGCAATTTGAATCAATTTACTTGATAGTTGATAAGAGATAGTTACTACTGGGGTAGTTCATACTATCTAAAACTAAAATGACGAACTACGGTCGTGCTTGATCCCCTTCGAGCAACGGAGAGGGTACGTAGGCGGCCAGCTTATGCGGTTCAACACAACTCTACAAGGGTATTCGTATCATCCGGAAGTCTTGGTTACCGCTTTGCAGCTTTATACCATCTATTCGTAGATGATTGCAACCTAGTAGTTTATAAAATGTTTTTGTAAGAGGTAGTTGCGTGTCTTGGGCGTTCATACTACCTGAGATCAAGTTGCCCTCTTCGAGATAATTCATACCATTTGATAACCATACAGCCCGTGAGACAAGAGATGATTATTACAGTTCGAGGTAATTCATATCATCTGCCTCGGCTAGTGAGTTAGGAAATGGTTATTATCAAATCTTGAAATAACTAATATCATTTGAAAGGGATGGTTGTTGTCGTTTTAAGACAATTCATACCATCTAACGAGGAATGGTTACTGCAAGGCAGTTCATACCATCTACTAGGCCATAATTGGCACCCCTACATCTGTATGAACCGTCTGATACGGTGAGATTGTCAGCCCTTTGGGGCACCCCACCTATGGGTGGCTACAGGAAGATCGTTGCAAAGAACGATGGGTGGTAAACCGAAACTACGACATTGCACCGGCCATTCCTCACCCGTCCGATACGGTGTGTGTTGTCGAGCCCTTTGGGGCACCCCCACCACCCGGTGGCTACCCGGAAGACCATTGGCCGATGGTGGTTGGTATCCGTAACTACTCTGACAATTCTGACATTTACATGACCCTTAAACGAGGTTTCGTTCAGTAGAATCTCGGTCTCTGAATATTGGTGTTCGCTTGGAGATGATCGTCACTTGCACAAGGTGAATCATATCATTTGGTTGATTATCGGTGATATCCTCGGGAATCGTACAGCAGTTTGAAGGATTCGATGACCCTTGGAATGAAACCAGAGTTTGCCTGCTCCCGAAGCAGCTTGGCATAAATCGATGAACATTTGCTTGGTAAAATCGAATTAGTCTGAAAAATTGGAAAGTCTAGTTTCTCGAGTGGCGTATCAGAGAGTCGGAGCTTGCCAAGCGGGTCGTAACCCGACCCGTTGGGAGCAAAAATTCTCTGGTCCGTCACAAAAGCAATCATTCACCGTTAGATGAAACCTGATTTAAGATTTAAGCTAATATCTTTCCACCGTTAGATGGTCTTAGCTTGTTACACACAAATGAAATATAGTTTCATTTAGATATGGATAACCGTACCTAAACGTGTATATTGAGTTGGCTCAATAATAGTTATCCGAAGTTAGCCATATGAGCACTTTTCTCTTAACCATGATCATCTTAACACTTCTAGATCAATTGATAATCAAATGAATCTAATTGTGTTACTCATAGAGCTGTTCAATTATTTATATTCTCATAGAAGTATACAAGACACAATTGAAGCAAAATCGGATTGATTCAAAAGAATCAGTTCATGAACATTTTAGCCACGGTTTGCAAAGATTGCATTCTTTAATTTATAAATGTATTTGTTCTTAAGTATGAAATCATACTTAACCGATTTAAGAACTTGAACCACTTAAGTTTGCAAACGGTTACGCAAACTCAAGTTCCGGACTTTAGTCACAAGCCGACAGTTTGCAAACGGGTACGCAAACTTTAGCTCTGGACCGAACTCGGTTGAAACCGTTTGCGAACGGCACGCAAACTTGGTTCGAACTTCAACAGTTAAATCGATTTTGCGAATGGGTATGCAAACTTAAGTACCTCGACTTAAGCAGTTGAATAAGTTTAATGAACGGTATGCAAACTTCTGGTCATGAATTCCGACAAAACAGTTCGTACACTAAGTACACAAACCGTAATGTATCCAGACATGGGTTTTAGCTCTTAACTCCCATTTCAATCATTGAAACATTCTTAGAAGACGACAATAGCTGTCTCACACAAACTATTAGCTTATAAGAAATTTTCAAGTGATCGAATGATCAACACGCAACATTCCGAGCCTACATCAAATGACTGTCTCACACAAATCATGTAAGATATTACCAGGTGATTTTCACATGATCATCTTTTGACTTTCGTCAAGAATACTGATGAACGTAGTTAAAGCAAAAAGCTTTCCAACACATATTTTGAGAAAGATATAAGTGAGTTAAACTCAGCTCGAAATATCAAATGTGTATAATGTAAAGTCTATATAGCTATATGACTTTTGTCTCAATAGGATATATAATAGAATATACTTCTGAGTGATAGATGAGTTCAAGTCTCCACATACCTTCTGTTGATGAAGTTCCACAAGCTCCCCTTAGTAGTTCTTCGTCTTTAATCGATGAATGCTGTGAAGTCTAAATCTCAAATACACATTCTATCCTAATCTGAGACATAGCTATTAGTAGACTAGAAAGTTGTCAAACAAGCTTGAGATAACAACGCTTGCAAGTTCGACCGAGCAGTGCTCTGACAAACCGGAAAAGATATGCTGGTTTCAAAACCGAAAATGTACGCAAACCATAAAAGATCTGTGAGTTCCTGAACCCATTTTTGTCTTAAGTGTATACAAACCCGGTACACGTACCATGATAATAATATTCA
Source organism: Papaver armeniacum (assembly GCA_023531295.1). Classification (NCBI taxonomy): domain Eukaryota; kingdom Viridiplantae; phylum Streptophyta; class Magnoliopsida; order Ranunculales; family Papaveraceae; genus Papaver; species Papaver armeniacum. The sequence continues at coordinate 4,389 of JAJJWW010016986.1, forward strand.
CGAACAGGTACAATACACGTACCTGGTACACGTACTTACCCTGTCGAATATTTTCAGACGCATCAGAATTATTTCCATGAGATAATCGGCATTTGAACAACTCTATAAAAACACTATCTAGACATGATTGATCACATGTGTGACGCGAGATTAAAGTCTTAAAGTGTTATATGAAAATGGTTAAGCTTATCTTTCAATTGGCTAGTTTTGGCTAACCTTAATGAACATGTTATTGTACACAGTTCGGTTATTGTCCATCCTAACCAGAGTGTATATTCTGCTATGTTAATCTCAAGTCAAGTTTTTTTTTATCTAAGGGTGATTATTGATTGCTTGATTCCAAAGCTACCTTAACCTTGATAGTCTATATAAGGGGAACCTCAAACAGCTAGGATCTTTGAATCCCTGACACTATTCTTGTGTGTCCTACTTGTAAACTAGAGTCGTCCTCTCCTTAAAGTTTAAACCCTTTTAGGGTTAAGCGACTAAAAAGACTTCATAGGGAATTGTGAAGCCAGGTTCAACTATCTTTATCTTGATAGTTCAGATATCCCGATCTTGCTTCGATTGTCGAGCCGTGCTCCAACAAACAAGATAGATAGTAATCACAAAGTATCTTCGTCTCAGGCTTTGTGATTCCACAAGTTTATACTTGTGAGGTGAATCATAATCTAGACTGCTCTTCTGGAGTCATAGGACCAGATTTTGAGGTTTGCTAGACTTTGTCTATTGTAATTGGTTTCCTACCTCACCTTGATCTTTGATCAGAACGAAAATCACATATAGGCTTACATGTGGGAGACAAATATGTTTAGTGTTTTCAATTGAGTTGAAGCAACTCTTAGGTTGTAAAGGACGTCAGCTAAGGGAATCAATTGCGCGGAATCCTGCTGGGATTCAAGAGGCGTAAGGAGCGTGACTGTAACTGAATTGCTGTGACTATTTAATTCGGTCTCAACTACATTCCAGTCTGATGTTCTTATAGTAGGCTAGAGTCTGTAGAGTCTTAATATAGTTTGGTGTTCAAATCTGGACAAGGCCTAGGGGTTAATCTGCATTTGCAGTTTCCTCGTTAATAAAATTTCTAGTGTCTGTGTTATTTATTTTTCTGCATTATATTGTTTATCTTTATAATTAAAATATCACAGGATGTACGTAAATCAATTATAGTAGATATATCCATCCTTGTTTGATGGATACGACTTGATTGATCTTGGATATTGATCTTTGGAATCGTCCAAGTACTCTCATGGAATAATCAGGTTCACAGACTTTGTCTATGTTTACATCCTGATTGCGAGTGAAAGAGATATAAGATCTTCAAATAATTCCTGATTGAGATTCATTAAGTTGAACTCTCGGAATTGTATTCGATTTTAGTCCATACAGGTTGCCTAGAAAAAGTTGGTGGTGTATTTTGGTACCCCCCACGTTTTCAATATATACCGTTCTCATCAGAGCTAAGGAAAACATCATGACCGAATCAACTGATGAGTTTGAATTAAGGGGAAACATTAAATGTGAAAGATATGCGTGCAGGATTAGGTTTGTCAGAAGCAAGTGGAGAGTGAAGATAAACTGACAAATGAGCCTTGAAAATAGCAAGCCATATTGTGCGAGCCCAACATCCTAAGCCATGACGCATATCAGAACAAGAGAAATAACGAGCTCGTAGAAGAATACCCGAATAATAACATGCACTCGCACGAGGATATACGATTCAGATGAGATTTGCACTTAGAAGGGTGCATATAGTAAGATGTTTTATGTAATAGCAAAATGTGATGTATAAACATTTTGCCTATAAATGCTGAGCATATCTGATAAGTGCCTAAAACACATCTTTCGAATATTGATTTCTTATGCTTTTCTTAGCTATTTTTCTTGTATTTTTGTATATTACGTTGCTTTCGAGTTTTATAGGCATTTTGGAGTCATCGGAGTAAAAGAAGAAGGAAAAGGTATAAAATGAGCAAAACTGAATTTCATAGGCAAGTGCTATTTGGAGCCCAGTAGAGGATAAGGGACAACTGGAGATGAGTGATACACTAAGGACAGACAGCAGATCGTTAAGGGCGCCTCATCCTTCCTTACAACTATTCTAGGTCGAGCACAGACGAGACAGTTCGTAATTTCAATTTCTTTCTTGTGACAAGAGCAGCAGCTGCACCAAGTCATGCCTCCGTTCAAGCCGGGTTCTCGTGGGAGAATTCCAAGGGTAGGACAAGTTATTGACGCCGAGATGGACACAGAGGTTGGGTCGAATCTATTTGGTTTTGAAAACCAGGTTTCACCGAAGAAATGTTGCAGGGAAGAAGGTATGTCACTGCCATCGATTCACAGAATGAAAGAGATGGAGATTGAGGGTGTGTCAGCGATTAGATTTCGAAGTCAAGAAGAAATTGGAGTTGGGTTCTGTTCAAGTGTGAATTTCAGCAAGGGAGAAAGCCAAATAGGAGAAATACTTAACTATATTTCTCTACCTCTCCGTACGGTGAGTAGTGATGGTTGTCGTCGATTTGAGAAGGATTCTTTGAGTATTCGGAGGTGTATGATTGATAAATGATTATTAGAGTCTGTGAATGTCTGAAATGTTGCAGGGAAGGAGTTGTGTGTGATCTCCAACATACAAACAGCACACAGCCTTCACCAGTGAGCAAGACACACACAACCTGCTTGATAAAATGCCTGAACCAAGTTCAGTGCCAAAATAGTTGGATGATACTTGCCAGCAGCTATCCATGAGTCTGTGGGTCTCATGCTTAGAAGAACATGGGTCCATGAAGTTTATGCTGTGATACAATTTCATGGTTAGTAAGAGAGAATTTCGAAGGGTTTGACAAAGTTCAGAGATCAAGACGAAGCAACAAGAAGTGGTACAATTCTACAACAAATAAGGTGGTTGACAAAAAGCCCGACAGTCCGAGTTCTACACAAAGTTATTTGTTGGTTTCCATGGGGAGATAGGTCTTTAGCCAGGGGTTGAGGTTAAGTTATAGCTGAACTACAAGCCAAGGCAGTAAACCAAGGTCCTGTTGCCAAGAGTTCAAGCCCGCAAAGTGTGAATCCTTATGGCTGGTCGAGATTGGTTTGTGAATTTAGTTTCAGCCGAGAAGTCAGGGAAGAAGAAATTCTGCCGCCATTGAGCGAGTCGGTGGACATTGGAATTGGGTATTGAAGGGCTGAGATTGAGAGTAATTTAGAAGTTCGAATGATTCATGAATATGGGTTAGTTAGGTCCCGGATTTGATGGAACCAAAACAAGAAAGTGGAGCTATAAAAAGGAATCAAGAAAGCTACATGATCATCTCATAACCCTCGCGACTGTTTTCCACCACCAACGGGGAGGAGCTTAGCTCCTCTCCGAAACCCTCCACCCAGTTCATCCATTGCATCACCACCCACCTGCATACACAACATATCACCCGCATCTCCACCATCTTTCCCACCTGTATACTTCCATCACCATCCATACTGCATCTCCACCAAACATATCTTCATTAGCATCTCATATATCCACTTGCATACCGACCGCATATCCATCACCACCGATCTTTTGCATCTATTGGAAACCTCCATCGCAGTTCACCTTCCATCACCATCAGTCCTTATCCAAGTTTGCAAAAAACGTCACGGCTTACTCCATACAGTTCACATCTCACTACCACCGCCCGCCTCCAAACAATCACCTTCAACTGTTTGTAGCAAAGACATGTACTTGGACTGCGAGCACAATAATGTGAGAATACCACTTCAACAACACCTGTTCTATCTACAATACCAAGCAAGCATCCGTACCTCCAGTTCATACGCCACCACCGTATCTTGAGTCCACAACATCATTCCACTACCACCGCCGTTGCTTGGGTTTGCTAATTTGGTTTCAAAGTTGTAGATTATTTCTTGTTTTGCTTGTTATTCACCATGAACTCCAGTAGCTAATTGCATCCTGATTAGGGACGATTTTGATGTCCGAAATTTGAATCCGAAGTGATATTTAAACTGCTTTGTTATCTTGCAATTTATTTGTTATTGCTTATTCTCTACGGTGCTAATAGTGTTTATGAATTATTTCTCAATAGTTTGAGTTGCAAATTGAATGGTTGCTTGATATTTCTAATGCTAGTTGAGACCTCTTCGAGCCGTAGTTGTCTAGAAACTCTTAATACAAGTAGTAATATGTGGTTATTGACGATGGGATTTTGTTAAGTAATCATATGTATTGAAATGACACTAGTAGATGAATCGAGATTATGTATTTGTCACTAGGAATAGCCTATCTCATGGAACTTAAAGCATTTGTTTAAGTCACACCTAGAGAGCGTACTTCTAGGAAACTTGGAAAGTAGAATCCGGTAGTCGAGCGCTTCCGTGTCCGGTGAATTAAGACATTGAAAGACTAGACCAATTAGACCAACCGAATTTTATAAAAAAAAGAATGAAAAATGAAAAAAAAAAAAATGAAAAAAAAAAGAAAGAAAGAATGAAAAAAATGAAAAAATGACACTTGGATAGCAATATGTGTGTGTTCTCCCTGTCTCCGTCGCCTAAACAAGCGTGGAATGCAGGATCCATGGGAATTACCATGTAATCTACTGACAAGAAGCATGCGCTTGGATCAAAAAGATCTAATCATGTTGCCGAGAAAAAAAAAAAAGAAAAAGGAAAAGAAAAAAAAAATTGAAAAAAAAGTAAAAGAAAAAAAAAGTTATTATTATTATTGTTTAATAAAATCGACCGCTGGTTCCCTTGTATTTGCCAGTCGAGTTGATCTAGAATTAGGATTATCGATCACTGGTTCCCTTGTATATGCCAGTTGAGTTGATATTAATATTCAAACCAAAGATCTCAATCCATTAGGATTCATAGGTTCATTTTGGCGGTGACCTTCGACGGACAGAGATATGGGAAACACCGTCTACTTTAGTCAACATCGCAACCATCTATCTCTATATCCATCTTCTTAATCTATTCATGTGTAATTGTGGTTAGTTAGATTCCGAGTATTGGGGTTTGTTCGACTTTCTGAGTAGAGCTTTGCTTACTTATATATGAATTGGATTTGCATCAAGGTACCTCCTCCTGTAGTCATTTTGGATTCGTTCATTGGTTTTTCACGGGTAGCTGGAATTTGAAGTAAAATGTTTTGTAGGTATACCTCTTGTAAACCTTCACGAGACTATAACTCGTCCACTAGGGACACCTAGGGGTTTAAAGGCTTGTTATTTATGCTAAAAGTAACCGTAGCCTCGAAGACACGGAGTTGTTGTATTTTAGTTTCATTTAGTTTGCTTGAGGACTAGCAAAGAATAAGTGCGGGGGAATTTGATAAGTGCCTAAAATACATCTTTCGAATATTGATTTCTTATGCTTTTCTTAGCTATTTTTCTTGTATTTTTGTATATTACGTTGCTTTCGAGTTTTATATGCATTTTGGAGTCATCGGAGTAAAAGAAAAAGGAAAAGGTATAAAAGGAGCAAAACTGAATTTCATAGGCAAGTGTTATTTGGAGCCCACCGAGGATAAGGGGCAACCAGATGAGTGATACACTAAGGACAGACTGCAGATCGTTAAGGGGCGCCTCATCCTTCCTTACAACTATTCTAGGTCGAGCACAGACGAGACTGTTCGAAATTTCAATTTCTTTCTTGTGACAAGAGCAGCAGCTGCACCAAGTCACGCCTCCATTCAAGCCATGGTTCTCGTGGGAGATTGCCAAGGACTAGGACAAGTGATTGACGCCGAGATGTACATAGAGGTTGGGTCGAATCTATTTGGTTTTGAAAACCAGGTTTCACCGAAGAAATGTTGCATGGAAGAAGGTATGTCTCTGCGATCGATTCACAGAATGGAAGAGATGGAGATTGAGGGTCTGTCAGCGATTAGATTTTGAAGTCAAGAAGATATTGGAGTTGGGTTCTGTTCAAGTGTGTATTTCAGCAAGGGAGAAAGCCAAATATGAGACATACATAACTAGATTTCTCTACCTCTCCGTACAGTGAGTAGTGATGGTTGTCGTCGATTTGAGAAGGATTGCTGAGTATTACAGAGCTGTATGATTGATAAATGATTATTAGAGTCAGTGAATGTATGAAATGTTGCAAGGAAGGAGTTGTGTGTGATATCCAACATAAAAACAACACACAACCTTCACCCGTGAGCAAGACGCACACAACCTGCTCGATAAGATTCCTGAACCAAGTTCAGTGCCAAAATAGCTAGATGAGACTTGCCAGCAGCTAGCCATGAGTCTGTGGGTCTCATTGAAGAGTGCTTATAAGAACATGGGTCCATGAAGTTTATCTTTGTGATACAATTTCATGGTTAGTAAGAGAGAATTTCGAAGGGTTTGACAAAGTTCAGAGATCAAGACGAAGCAGGAAGAAGTGGTACAATTCTACAGCAAATAAGGTGGTTGACAAAAAGCCTGACAGTCCAGTTCTACACAAAGTTAATTCTGTTGGTTGCCATGGGACGGATAGGTCTTTAGCAGGGGTTGAGGTTAAGTTCTAGTTGAACTACAAGCCGAGGCAGTAAACCAAGGTCCTGTTGCCAAGAGTTCAAGCCCGCAAAGTTTGAATCATTATGGCTGGCGCGAGATTAGTTTGTGAATTTAGTTTCAGCCGAAAAGTCAGGGAAGAAGGAATTCTGCTGCCATTGAGCGAGTCGGTGGCCATTGGAATTGGGTATTGAAGGGCTGAGATTGAGAGTAATTTAGAAGTTCGAATGATTCAGGAATATGGGTTAGTTAGGTCCCGGATTTGAAGGAACCAAAACAAGAAAGTGGAGCTATAAAAGGGAATCAAGAAAGCTACATGATCATCTCATAACCCTCGCGACTGTTTTCCACCACCAACAGGGAGGAGCTTTGCTCCTCTCCGAAACCCTCCATCCAGTTCATCAATTGCATCACCACCCACCTGCATACACATCATATCACCTTCATCCCCACCATCTTTCCCACCTGCATACTTCCATCATCATCTGTACCTGCATCTCCACCAGCATATCTTCATTAACATCTCATATATCCACTTGCATACCAACCTGCATATCCATCACCACCAGTCTTTTGAATCTATTGGAAACCTCCAGTCGCAGTTCACCTTCCATCAACATCAAGTCCTTATCCAAGTATGCAGCAAACGTCACAGCTACTCCATACAGTTAACATCTCACTACCACTAGTTCACCTCTATCAATCACCTTCAACTGTTTGCAGCAGTACATGTACTTGGACCTGCGAGCACAACAACATCAGAATACCACTTCAACAACACTTGTTCTATCTACAACACCAAGCAAGCATTCGTACCTCCAGTTCATACGCCACCACCGTATCGCCAGTCCACAACATCATTCCACTACCGCTTTGTCGCCGCTTGGGTTTGCTAATTTGGTTTCAAAGTTGTGGTTTGTTTGCTGTTTTGCTTGTTATTTACCATGAACTCCAGTAGCTAATTGCATCCTGATTAGGGACGATTTTGATATCCGGAACTTGAATCCTAAGTGATATTTAAACTGCTTTGTTATCTTGCAATTTATTTGTTATTGCTTATTCTCTACGGTGCTAATAGTATTTATGAATTATTTCTCAATCGTTTGAGTTGCAAATTGAATGGTTGCTTGATATTTCTAATGCTAGTTGAGACCTCTTCGACCCGTAATTGTCTAGAGACTCTTAATACAAGTAGTAATATATGTGGTTATTGACGATGGGATTTTGTTAAGTAATCATATGTATTGAAATGGCACTAGTAGATGAGTCGAGCTTATGTATTTTTCACTAGGAATAGCCTATCTCACGGAACTTAAAGCATTTGTTTAAGTCACACCTCGAGAGCGTACTTTTAGGAAACTTGGCAAGTAGAATCCGATAGTCGAACGCTTCCGTGTCCGGTGAATTAAGAGATTGTGGGATATTTGAGCTTACTAAATATTCTAGGGTTATTAGTAATGGGTACTTTGCAGAAACATAGCTATGTCAATAAGATTCCTGTGTCGTGGCTAAGAAATAGTCCTTGATCATTCTCATACTCATATTTGCATTAATATTCAGAAATTGAATTGACAACTTTAGACTCAACTGATCTCCCTTAGGAACGAACCTGCTTGTCATTGTACTACTAGTTAGTGTAAGGGAAGTAAGGAATTTATTTTTGTGAGTTCGATACCTCGTCAATATCTTAGAAGAAACCAAGTAATTTTGGGGTGCGTTTGGCATGGAGGTGGTTGAGGGTGAAGTTCAGTCAACGGGAGGAGTCAAGGATGGAATTGAATTCCAAGGGTGTTTGGCATGGGTGGAATTGGAACTCCAGGGAGTTGAAACTCCTTCATTCAGTGGAAAATCAAACCACCTTCTACAGCAAATAAGGTGGTTGACAAAAAGCCTGACAGTCCAGTTCTACACAAAGTTATTTCTGTTTGTTGCCATGGGACGGATAGGTCTTTAGCAGGGGTTGAGGTTAAGTTCTAGCTGAACTACAAGCCGAGGCGCAAAACCAAGGTCATGTTGCCAAGAGTTCAAGCCATAAAGTTTGAATCATTATGGCTGGCGCGAGATTAGTTTGTGAATTTAGTTTCAGCCGAAAAGTCGGGAAGAAGGAATTCTCGCCGCCATTGAGCGAGTCGGTGGCCATTGGAATTGGGTATTGAAGGGCCGAGATTGAGAGTAATTTAGAAGTTCGAATGATTCAGAATATGGGTTAGTTAGGTCCCGGATTTGAAGGAACCAAAACAAGAAAGTGGAGCTATAAAAGGGAATCAAGAAAGCTACATGATCATCTCATAACCCTCGCGACTGTTTTCCACCACCAACAGGGAGGAGCTTTGCTCCTCTCCGAAACCCTCCATCCAGTTCATCACCACCCACCTGCATACACAGCATATCACCTTCATCTCCACCATCTTTCCCACCTGCATACTTCCATCACCATCTGTACTCGCATCTCCACCAAAGATATCTTCATTAACATCTCATATATCCACTTGCATACCAACCTGCATATCCATCACCACCAGTCTTTTGAATCTATTGGAAACCTCCAGTCCAGTTCACCTTCCATCAATATCAAGTCCTTATCCAAGTATGCAACAAACGTCACAGCTACTCCATACAGTTCACATCTCACTACCACTAGTTCACCTCTATCAATCACCTTCAACTGTTTGCAGCAGTACATGTACTTGGACCTGCGAGCACAACAACATCAGAATACCACTTCAACAACACTTGTTCTATCTACAACACCAAGCAAGCATTCGTACCTCCAGTTCATACGCCACCACCGTATCGCCAGTCCACAACATCATTCCACTACCACCTGTCGCTGCTTGGGTTTGCTAATTTGGTTTCAAAGTTGTGGTTTGTTTGCTGTTTTGCTTGTTATTTACCATGAACTCCAGTAGCTAATTGCATCCTGATTAGGGACGATTTTGATGTCAGGAACTTGAATCCTAAGTGATATTTAAACTGCTTTGTTATCTTGCAATTTATTTGTTATTGCTTATTCTCTACGGTGCTAATAGTATTTATGAATTATTTCTCAATCGTTTGAGTTGCAAATTGAATGGTTGCTTGATATTTCTAATGCTAGTTGAGACCTCTTCGACCCGTAATTGTCTAGAGACTCTTAATACAAGTAGTAATATATGTGGTTATTGACGATGGGATTTTGTTAAGTAATCATATGTATTGAAATGACACTAGTAGATGAGTCGAGCTTATGTATTTTTCACTAGGAATAGCCTATCTCACGGAACTTAAAGCATTTGTTTAAGTCACACCTCGAGAGCGTACTTTTAGGAAACTTGGCAAGTAGAATCCGATAGTCGAACGCTTCCGTGTCCGGTGAATTAAGATATTGTGGGATATTTGAGCTTACTAAATATTCTAGGGTTATTAGTAATGGGTACTTTGCAGAAACATAGCTATGTCAATAAGATTCTTGTTTCGTGGCTAAGAAATAGTCCTTGATCATTCTCATACTCATATTTGCATTAATATTCAGAAATTGAATTGACAACTTTAGACTCAACTGATCTCCCTTAGGAACGAACCTGCTTGTCATTGTACTACTAGTTAGTGTAAGGGAAGTAAGGAATTTATTTTTGTGAGTTCGATACCTCGTCAATATCTTAGAAGAAACCAAGTAATTTTGGGGTGCGTTTGGCATGGAGGTGGTTGAGGGTGGAGTTCGGTCAACGGGAGGAGTCAAGGATGGAATTGAATTCCAAGGGTGTTTGGCATGGGTGGAATTGGAACTCCAGGGAGTTGAAACTCCTTCATGCAGTGGAAAATCAAATGACACCTCCCCCCATGGAATTCAGAACTCCATCCTTCCAACTCCTCCCATTGACCATTTTGACATTTTACTTTCTTGTTTTCTTTAAACAAAATTAATTTCCTATATTTATAAATTTACTATGATAATTAAAATGTAATTATATTTTATTTTATTTTAGAATTTATAATACTTTTTAATTAGTAATATTTAATACTTTAATAATATTTTGTTTTTTCACATATTCAATAATGGAAAAAATATATATTTTATTATGTTTAAATACATTAGTAGTGTTGATAAATATTAAATTTGAAATTCAAAATAATAGTTTTATTTAAAATACCAAAACTGACTATTATTTAAAATTATATTTATTTAAATTAATAATTTAAATATATTTCAATTCAAATATAAAATTATTTCCACTAAAATTATATTTACATAAATAAATAATTATTATTGTTGATAAATTATTTTTTTATTAAAAAATAATAGTTTTATTTAAACAATTCCAAGACTGACTATTATTATATTATATTTACTTAAATAATAATTTAAATAACTTTTTCACTTCAAAAATCACATTTACATTATATATAATAATATCTATTTTATTTATTATATAAAGCCAACTCCCCTTACTGTAGGGGAGAGAAGCTGCAAAATATTTTTGACTATTTTACCCCTATATCACTTAATCATTAGAACTGTGTAAAAATAAACCTGAGGCTATATTGGTAATTTAGTTATTAACAGAAAAGAAAAAAAAAGTTGTCTTCGTTGAAAATGGACCCAGACTAAGTTAAATGAAACCAATTAATCTTGCACATTCATTTGCACGTGAGGAACATTCTAGTGATGTTTAAAAGAATATAATATAATATTATTAATATTATGTTTAAATTAATATTATATTATATTATATTTAATTAATTAATATTAATATTATATTACATTAATACTATCATATATTAATATTTTTAATTAATATTTTATTGTACTATATTATATATGCTAATATATATAATTAATATTATATTATATTTATCTAATATTTAATTAATATTATATTTAAAATTAATATAATTAATATTATATTTATATGAATAATGTTATTTTTATTTAATTACTACTATCGCATTTATTAATTTACTAGTCTTTTATTAAAATATACATTATTAATGACAATTATATTAAAAACTATTTAAAAATACTTAAATATAATTTTTTAAAGAAATTCAGTGATTCAGGAATAAATTTACCAGCAAATAATATATTAATAAATAAATATTTTGAAGAAATAAACATTGGAAAAAGGAGAATGACATAATTATCAATTTCATCAATAATCATGCCAAACACATAAATTTAGAAAGAAGGAGTTCCATTTCTAGGTAGTTTGAATTCTAGGTAGTTGGAACTCCCTAGAATTCAAACTCCTTCCATGCCAAACGCAGCCTTGGAAAAGTGAGCTTGGCTAGGGTTTATTGAGAGTCCCATGCCAAATATCTTTTCTTGTAATAAGCTTCACACCGCTAATAAAATATTTAGATTCAAAGTGGACGTATGTAACAATGCCAAACAATACCAAATAGCGTTATCCTTATTCTTAAAATTTGGTCCTACGATTCAGATCTATGTTATTGTATAGCTAGAAATATGGTTACTATATTTCTTTGGAAATTCTATTCAGCGGCTGGAACAATTTTGGTGGAGTAGAAGCAAAGATGGGAATCGAAAGAAAGTTGAAGAAAGACTGGAATTTCTAAGTTGCAAAATAAACTTATTTACCAATACAGTAGAACCTCTGTAAATTAATACTAGCTAAAATAATAATCTCGTTAAAATAATCAAATTTCTTAGTTCCTTCTTGGGCATGTAGTGCTAAAATAATAATTTCGACAATTTAATAATTTAATACGTTTAAAAAATCTCCCTTAAGTATTTATAGGTCCCAAATATTATATAAATTAATAATTATTAATAAGAAAATTGAAAAGTTTTTATACGTATCAAACTTTAGGAAAATATGCATCAATAGTTGCTTGCTATTCTTTGAAGTTCAAATCTAATTGTATTCCATCCCTAATAGTTCGTAATGCCAAGTGGTCCCAGAGTCAAGACCCAAAGTCAAATTCAATTTATTGACGTTATCAATAGAAAATATTCTCTAAATAGATTAATTATTAATTTATCTTTAAAATAATAAATTATTAATTTTTTTTATTACTAATAATAATAATTATTATTATTAAAATAAAGAAAAATAAAGAAAGATTACAAAGAGTTGGTGGGCATCCTAGCAACAAGCTAGGCGCCAACTCCTTTCTGAATGACAACGCCTAGTCGGTGAAAGAGGGAGCCACCTATCTTATGATTCATATCATGGCTAACTAGGCAGTTCCGCGATCTTTTTAGAAAAGAAATCATATCGTCACCTAAAACACCTAAGTAGAAAACGCCAATACACTAAACCCGTGACCATGTGCAGAGCATTTGTCAAGGTATTTGTTGTATTTACGCATAACTGCAGCGTTAATGGCATGACTGGGAGTGACATTGCGAGCTCTAGCACTAGTAAAGGGCGAGACCCCTGTGACGTCAAAGCACATGTCTTTTCCGTCTTCCCAATTGTAAACAAGGATATCGACATGCTTTAAGGCCTTATCATTAGAAAAAAAAACCCAAGGAGGCTTCTTTGCGTGCCGCAACACCAGATTTATATCACATATCAGCAATGACGTCCCTAACCAAATCGTGCCGGAATTTGGGTCCCATGTCTTTAGAGCAATGCAGGCGCGATCACCAAATATGTCCATGTCTCGATGACAACTAGAACACAAACTTCCCTTACTCAAAAAAGGAATACCAAAACGATGCGGAGGACGGATCTAAATTGCCTCGGACCAACAGTTTGGTTCAACCTATTGATTGGAATAGCCTTGGGAAAGTCCATAGCATGCACACTCCTATTGAACTGCCACAAGATAGAATCACGCTCTGAAAAAGTGAAGCTAGTGGGTATATTCTCCTTGACAACACCAAAGTAAATGACTGCCAATGACTTCATGAAGTGGGGGGTGTTGATAGATGAAAATAATCCATCCTAAATAGATGCCCCCCTTATCCTACCAAGGGTCCCTTTAGGATGGAGAGACTAGGGGACTAGGCCAAGCCCACTAGATGGGATAGTTCTAGTCCATCCAAGACCACATTAAGTTGGTTGGGCTTTAGCACAAGAGGAAAGCCTCTTAGGGTTTGGTATTAACTTAAGGAAAGGAAAATGGTAGTTTAGTAATATGTTAATCTTATGAGAATTTATTCATAAGATGGTCATTATAAAAGGGGAAAGAGGGCACACTGATGGAGATATCATTAACCCACCATTACTTCCTATAAACCTCTTTACTCCTTGGGAGTACTTTTTGTGATTATGGCTAGTTCCTCCTTCCCACGTTTTACCCTATCAACATTGCGACCACAGTGGGAGGTTCTTAGCTTCTTTTCCAGCATGATACTCCCAAGTGCGATCCAGGAAGTACCGGTGGGCGGAGCACTCCCGAATCTGGACCATGTTTCTGTAGAAGATGTGCATGGAGAGAGTGATGATGAGATACGTTTCTGCGCAGTGGTTACCACACCCATTGTGCAAGGAGCAGGATCATCTCAGGGTGCAGGAGCGTCCCAAAAGAAAGGGGAGATTCCTAAAGAAAAAGCCACGGCTGAAATAAGCGAGCAAGAAATGTCTGAAATGCAAGAGGAGTTAGATGCGTCCATCAAATGGAAGCAAGAACTGCGCGGGATACTAAAGCGAGCGAGGGAGCAAAATATAGTAATCCATAGAACATTCAGTGCTAAGAATACCATCCCGGGCATGACGGAAGACGCGATTGCAAAGTACATAGAGACTAATTATCGGGTAATAAAACACGATGCCTATGACTCGCTGGAGCCACCATATATTGTGGAAGTTGCCGACTACTTGTATCCGGAGGACTACACATCGCCAAAGTTTAAAACATATGGGGGAAAGGGGAACGCGAGAGAGCATATGAGTCGTTTCCTGTCAGCCATGAATGCATACGCGCAGGATGAAAGCCTTTGCATGCGGGAATTCCCAAAGTCGTTAACAGATAATGCTTTTACCTAGTACGATAACTTGAAACCCGGAAGTATTAGCTCATGACCCACCATGGTACAACTTTTCTTGAAGAATTTATACTCCGCCCAGAAGAGGGTCACGGCCATAGACTTATGAAGGTGCACCCTGGCGGGTAGCAAATACATCACTCGATTCCGAGAATTTACGTTAGAATGCCACGAGGATATCCCAGAGGAGCACTTGGTGTAAATATGCATCAGAGGAATGGACACTATTTTCCGCTTAAATCTCACGAACTTCAAATTTTAAACCTTTGTGGAGGTTGAAGAAGCTGCGGCCCGGATATCAGATTGTGCGGACGTTATGAATTCTGGAGCGAGCGGACACACTTGGCAACAACATTCTGTTAACGTCGCGTCTACACCAGCTTTCAATGATCAAGGAAGCGAAAAAGGAAAAGGCGGAGCTGCTTTTGGATCCTATCGTGGAGGACAGTCCGGAAGAAGAGGAGGAAGAACGGATGGAGGAAGGTCTAATCCGCCACCGCCATTACTGTGCAGTAAAGAATAGATAGTAGGACTTTTGGAACAATGGGTGTCGAACAAGGAAGAAACTCTCCCGCCCGTATCAGTAGAACCTACCGCGGCGGATAAGACACACGAGCGGTATTGCCATTACCACAGAAGAGTTCACCATCCGACCGTGGAATTTTATTTCCTTCAGTACATCGTGCAAAAAAGCGAGCTAGAGACGAGTTGGAAATAGGGAGCAAAGCATCAAGAGTGATCCGCTTCCTCAAGCATCAAGTTATGATGATTTCACACGAACCCACCGAGGAGAAGCTTGGAGACCTTGGGAGGACGCGGAAGAAAAGAAGTACTGTGGAGGTTCTTTGAAACAACAATCTTTCCGGATACGAATGGAATTGCTAGCAAGTTCTCTCAGACTGTTTTGGTTAAACAATTCTTCGATTCCTTGGGTTTTAAGAAAATCAAGTCCGAGAAGCATCCAAAGCTATCACCGCGATTGCGTCCGGAAAGGCGTACAACCCTTTACCTAAGGAAGCTATCACCTTTACGGATGAAGATATATGCTACCCAAGAGAGCACCTTCGCCCTTTATACCTGACAGCGTTTATTAACAAACAACCCCTCAAGCGAGCTTTCATAGATAGCAGAGCTTCTCTCAACCTAATTTCACTACACACACTGGAATCCTTAGGGGTTTCGAGAACAACAATTAAGATGCGCGCGACAACTATGAGAGGATTTTGAGGACAGACCCAGACGGCGATCGGGATAGTACACATGATGATAAAGATCGGACCCATTCGGGCACTTACACCCTTCTACGTACCTGAGGATGACACTACGTTCCATGTACTACTAGGGCAAGGATGTCTCTTGAACCATAAGGTAGTAGCATCGACGTATCACCAGTGTGTTAAGACTAATATTGGAGGAAAGCAATTCCGGATCCCAGCTACAAGCAACCCATTCGGACCGGAAAAAGCTTACATGGCTGATGCAGTGTTTTACACATAACCTGTCCTAGACCAAGGGGAACAGTCGGAGCATCTCACACCACTCCATAACTGGGAAGATCTTTAGCCAGATGGGACCTTCCACCGGAAGTAAGAGGGCAGTAGCAGAAACAAAGAACATCCAGTTCAAACGCTTCTCGCGTTCGGAAGGAGGACATGTTTACCGCTTATAACAATTAGCCGGGGAAGCCTCCCATTGTCAACACGATTTTGCTATGACATCAGCAGATGAGAAATGGCGGAGGCGACCCCAGTAATTGAAGATTCACAGGAGGAGGTAGAACTCCATATCTCAGAATAAGAAATGATAGAAAGCTTGCCTGAGGAAAATATAAAAGTCGATCCAACTCTTGATAGGCTAGAAGAAATAAATCTTGGCTCAGAAGACAAACCTCGCGTCGTACACATCAATAAACATTTGGAAGAAAATGAAAGGTTACGGATAATTAAGCTGCTCCGGGAGTACCAGGACGTGTTTGCTTTTACATACGATGAAATGCCTGGCCTAGATAGAAGTCTGATCGCACATAACCTCAACGTCTCACCCGAGTACAAACCAGTTAAACAACGAAGTCGCAATTTTCCGGAAAAGATCGATTTGGCTATCAAGGAAGAGGTGGAGAAGCTGCTAAAAGCTAAGTTCATTAAGCCAATCCAACACCCTGTATGGCTGGCTAACATCTCACCGGTAGCAAAGAAGAATGGAAAAGTCCGATGTTGTGTAGATTATCGAGATCTGAATCGCGCGTTCCCTAAAGATGACTTCCCAGTACAGAATATAGACGTAATGGTGAATAACACGTGTGGATACGGTATGTTTTCTTTCATGGACGGGTTTAGCGGATACAACCAAGTGAGAATGACAGCGGAGGATGCTCATAAGACGGCTTTACAGACGCCATATGGAAACTTTTATTATGTTGTGATGCCATTTGGATTAAAAAACGCAGGCGCGACTTATCAACGGGCAATAGTAGCTATCTTCCACGATATGATGCATCAAGTAATGGAGGTCTACATAGATGATGTCGTGGTAAAATCAAGAGTGCGAGAAGATCATCTGGATCACTTAAGGCGCGTCTTTAACAGGTGCAAAAAGTATCACTTGAAGATGAATCTTCTCAAATGCGCTTTCGGAGTCACTTCCGGAAAATTCTTGGGATTCGTTGTCACAAATAAAGGAATACAGATCGATCCAGACAAGGTAGAAGCGATAACCACCATGAGATCACCTACAAATGTGAAAGAATTGCAAACTTTCATAGGCAGAGTATCCTATGTCCGAAGGTTCATCCCCGGATTGGCACAACTGTTGTCTGCATTCTCAAACTTGTTAAAGAGGCCCAAGAATTGACAGCAAAAAGGGGAAGTACTGTTATTGAGCATACTCGGAGATCTACTAATAAACACGCGGACGCGTTGGCTACCTTTGCGGCGGAGCTACAGTTAAACGAGGCGGATGAAGGTACAGTAGTAGTGAAAAGAATAGCAGTGCCGAGCACATGGAAAGAAGACGCGGCGTTCGAACAAACGGAAAATTGGAGGACAGCGTACATTGAGGATCTAACCAAATAAGCGGATGATCAGTTATTGCCCGTTAAAGTGTTAAAGCAATTTGTTATAATACGAGGAGCGCTATACTACCGGATACCCGGAGGTGCCTTATCACGATGTGTGGAAAGAATAGAAGCGCAAGAGATACCGAGGCGCGTCCATATGGAGTCTTGATGAGACAGAGAGATTCCATTATACCGCCGCTACGAGAGAATGGGGGTCTATTGGCGAAGTATGGCTGCTCAGCGCAAAGATGGTGCAGGATAATTGCGAAGACTGTCAAGCACCTCCGAAACAAGCAGAGATATGCCGTATAGAGATAGAAAATTGGAGATAGCCATATATAGATTTCATCCAGCACGAACGCCTACCGCAAAATAGACAAGATGCGCTTAAAATCCAGAAGAAGGCAAGGCGATTCTTTATGAGTGAAGGGATCCTCTACAGGAAAAGCTATGGGAACACAATATTGCGTTGTTTATCACAAGAAGAAGCGGAGGTAGTAATGACCACGACTCACAATACAGAACACCAGGGGATGAGAAAACTCTTCCTACAACTATACGAAGGAGGATTCTACTGGCCCACGATGGAATTTGACACTGCCGAACACGTGAAGAAATGTCAGCAATGTCAGAGCCACGGACCTCTCATCCGCGCCCCCACACACGTTGTTGCACAGTGTTGTTACCCCTTGGCCTTTCCACAGTTTGGGGCTTGATATCATTGGACCGATTAATCCATCCTCATCCGGGCGACATAAGTATATCGTTACTGTAATCGAGTATTCCTCTAAATGGGTGGAAGCCATCCCACTGCGAGACTATGCTGGAGCTACAATCGCAACATTCATCAAAGAATACATAATTTGTCGATTCGGAGCGCCAATGATCATCCGATCAGACAATGGGACTTCATTCGTCAATCAAACGGTTATGGAGCTGCTAGATCAGTACGTCATTAAGTTTCATACGTCGAATTTCTATTACCCTCATGGGAATGGACAGGAGGAAGCTACTAATAAAACATTGTTAAGGATATTAAGTCGCACAATACATGATCACCATAGGAGTTGGCATGAGCAGTTACCCCTTGAGCTTTGGGCGTACCGCATCTCCAAGAGAAGTTCAACTAGATCCTCTCCTTATTCCTTGGTTTACGGGGAAGACGCGATACTACCATTGGAGATTGCCATCCCTTCTGCACGCGTAGCCATGGCCAGTCTCACTACACCGGATGAGATCAGTCGTTTCGCGCATCTCGATATACTGAAGGAGCGCCGAGCTAGAGCTGAACGATTTGCGGATAAGTATAGGCAAAGGACGACAAGATACTATAATCAAAAGGTAAAAGAACATACTTTTTGTATCAACGACATTGTCATGAAGATCGCTCCGCACGTACAACGAGATGCAAAAGATGGAAAGTTTGCTGCGAATTGGGAAGGCCCCTACATGATTAGTGAGGCTGCAGAAAGCGGATATTACTACCTAAAGCGGATGAGCGGATCTCAGATCAATACTCCTATTAATGTTAAATGGTTAAAAACTTACTATGCGTGATAAACTAAATGTACACCGAGTGGCGGGATATTAATAATAAAAACCTTTTATCTTACAAGATGTGTAAAAATATAGCCCCAAGTTTGGCTAGGTTATGTGCATGACCCAATGAAGTGCACCAATAGCCCTGAATCTGGCTAGGTCCGTGCATGACCCAATGAAGTGCACCAATAGCCCCGAGTCTGGATAGGTTTTGTGCATGACCCAGTGAAGTGCACCAATAGCCCCGAATCTGGCTAGGTTCCGTGCATGACCCAATGAAGCGCACCAATAGCCCCGAGTCTGGATAGCTTCTGTGCATGACCCAATGAAGTGCACCAATAGCCCCGAGTCCGACTAGGTTCCGTGCATGACCCAATGAAGTGCACCAATATACCCGAGTCTGGCTAGGTTTCGTACATGATCCAATGAAATGTACCAATAATTTCAGAGTCGGACGAGTTCCGAGCATAAAGCTTATTAAGGTTTTGAGGATAATCATAGAACACAACACATAAGATAAATACTAATCTTGATTAATCCAAGTGATGAATACATTCAAAAGGTGGAACAAATGAAATGTAAATATAGAGTAAATATACTCCTAAAGAAGCGTCCTGAGTGCTGATGTTGCATAAAAGTAATATAATTAATATGTTCATTCGGAATAACACACGAAGTGGTTAAAACAAAACGTTCAAGGGATAAGAAAGTCCATGAAATTAAAGAACTGAAGACAACGCTGAACTCACACGCTTAAGTCTGCCGCGCACAATAGCCAAGTCGCTTTCTCTTTGCTCCATCCGGACACGAGCATTAGAAAACACCTCAAAAGCTTCATCAAAGCCATGATATTCTCCACTGAAGGGTCAATCCGATAAGCACTCAATCGATCCACATATAAATCTATTGCATAAAGGTATTGCATTTGGCTGACCTCGAATAACTCCTCACACTCTCGGGAAAGACGAGCATTTCCGACAATAGTAGCTTGTAACAATTCAATTCTCTGTTTTTTAAGAAACACACATAAAACACTGACTGATTCTCCCATAATGACTAATCACTTTCATCCAAGAATATTTAGACTATTTAAAAAAAAAATTTGGGGGAGAAATTTTCAAGATGATTTAGTTATAAGAATACGACAACGTGTGATCTCTTGTTCCAAATCTTGCATCATCACGAGCGCCTCCTCGCACTGAACAGTAGCCATAGATAGAGCAACTCGCATATCACCTAGTACTTGCTCTACTTCATGCATAATCCTTTCAGACGCATTGTTTTGCCGAGCCATCTCAAAAGTTTCATTTTTCTCCTCAAAAGCTCTACGTGCACCATCTTGAACAGCCAGCCTATGAGTCTGCAAAGCCTTCACTTCACTTCTTAAGACTAGCAATCGCGCCAATTCCACGCGTTTATCAGAAGGGTGCACTAAAGCGGATATTACACTTAAATTTAATGTATACCCACGCAAATGACGACCCGATTGTTGGGAAATGTGTGCGCGACAATCTGCTACAGCCTGATATATATCAATCATCATAAGAGCTGATTCTTGAAATAGCCGGTCGGCTTCATGACGCGCGGAGACAACATCATCTAGTGCACGTTGAATTTCGAAAGATACTAACTCGGACGCCAGTGCTTCCTGAGCCGTTAAATATATTTTGTGTCACCTATCAACTCTAGCGCGCGTTTTAGTACGATTTTCCATCCTTATATCCCTAAGCAATTCTATTTCAGTCTTCACAAGCAATAAACGATCTAACTCAGATTCCCTTCTATAGGGAGTGACTAACGTCGGCACAGAGGATAGAGATAGTATGTAGCCGTGCAAAAGGCGAGCCATCTAGAGAATTCCAATGTAAATGAATGAACAGAGCACAAGAAATGAAAATGCTATGAACAAGCTTTATTTATATAGGAAGCATACATCTCAGAGAGCATTCATTGTTCCACAACTACTACCCACAAAAAAAAAATGTTTAGGGCAGCGCATGAAGTGCCCTGTGAACTTCAACAAGAGCCATTTCAATAGACCTCACGCTACGGTCCGCGTCAACACATGAAAGTGAGTAATTAGATGTTGCTCGCGACAATACCCACGATGTTCAAGCACAACCATACTAGGCAACCCACCCTCACTTTGAATCTTCATCACAAGATGATCCGCAGCGACCAATTATTCATGCCAACGCGAGTTCTCGATTGCAAAGTTATCACGCGCAAGACATGTCACCCTTAAAAGGCGATTTAGATGCCTCACCTCCAAAACCAACCTTACACGATCAGCCATGAAACAAAAGAACTTAAGGGATATTTAGTACAACTGATTAAGACAATTCTCATATATATAACCAAAATAACACAATACCCAAGACAAAAAAAAAATGAAGATGATGAAGGGATAATAGTAGCAATTTGTTTAAGAGCGCTCAATTATGAGCGAGCGACAATAATAAATGTCTTCATCTAAGTCCTGCATCATCAACTGCGCCTCACCATATTGAGTAGTAGAGTCGGTATAAGCACTACACACCTCGTCTAACACTTGATGAATCTTGTGCATAACATCACTGGAGACATTGGCCTCTTGAGCCATACTTAGCGTCCCCTTATGCTCTTCATAAGCTTTGCGCGCCTTATCCAGAGCAATCAATCGGTGAGTTAATAGCATCCCGACTTCATCCTTCAATACTAACAAACGCGCTAGTTCTGCTTTCATATCGGTAGGATGAATGAGAGCAGAAACAACACATAGAGTCAAGACACACCCGCGAAGATTTGGTCCCGCCCGCTGAGTGATAAATGCACGACAGTCGGCTATTGCCTGCTCATTATCAGTTGTCATAATTATTGACTCTTGGAATAGTCGATCATCCTTGTTCCGAGTGGCAATTGTATCATCTAACGCGCGCTAAACTGCCAGAGTCAGGCGCCCGGACGTTTGCAACCTCTGAGCCATTGAATACGTCTCATATTGCTCATCAAACTGCACGCGTGTGGCCACTCTATTCGCCATTCTAACTTCTCTAAGCATTCCCACTTCAGCTTTTACCAGCAGTAAGCGACTTAGTTCATGATTCTTTTTTATAAGGACTAACTAGTATTGGTACAGGAGCCAAAACTAAAGCGTAACCATGTAGACGATGAGCCATCCGCTACAAAATATAACTAACAACCAAAAAAAAAACAAAACCTGAAGGACACTAGCTAAGGCAATTCCACTTACCCCTACTTATAGAAAGACATAGTAGTATCACATTAATTACCATCCAACAATAATAATAAATGCAAATAATCAAAATAATAAAATATGTCTTGCAAAAGGAAAACAAACCATCGATTCCCAGTTCAACCCAAACAAAAACAAAGAAAATATTGTTCAAAACCCACTCATAAAACAACTCAAAAAATTAATTAATATCTAGAGCAACCAGCCTCGCTCTCTTCTTAGTAAGACGCCCATTGACCTCCTCAGCAGCATTCCGGGCGATCCTCACCTTATCGGTAGCTCGACCAACGTCCGCCATCAGTCGGTCATATGCTGCTTTCTTAACATCAGCAACTTTGAGCAAGCGCCTGTATTCTTGATCCAACACATCAATCTCACGAGGCAATGTGGTCCGCGCATTGTGACTCACCTCGCCAGATCCAGCAGTTTCTTGAGCCAATGGATAGGAAATCGAAGAACCAAATAAGTTTGAATGGAAGCATCCTATTTCCTCAATGTAACTGGATCGATAGGAGTTTCCTCCGCCTGAGAAAGGCCGTCCGCTATGTCGAGTAAATCCTAATTAGCCACGACTAAAGAGTTGGCGGGCATTTTTCATGAACGCACATGTGACCGAACCTCTCCACTATACGTCGATAAGTGGCTGCTTTAGACGAAGGGACCCAAAACCCATGTACCAACTCGTAGCGGTTGTCCACACCAGCCTCCGCCGCTGAAATAGCGCGAGGATATTGGAATTGGGGATCCTCCGGGGTAGCCATTAATTCAGTAACGGTATTTACGCCGCGATAGACCTTAGGAGCCGGCTTGGATGATTTCTGCCACTTATCATTAGCACTTCCGAACTCGCTACCTTAAACTTGTTGGTTCGAGCCGCTCCCCTTGCCATGGGCGCCATCTCGTTTTCCCATATTCTGAAGAAAAAAAAAGAAAGCATAAATAAATGTTCCACTAACAAGGAAGTCATGGTGATAACCCAAAATGTATAACACATACCAGATCGGAAGGAGGAAGAGGATTGGCAGGAGAATGGACCGATCGGCGAGAGGAAGAAGAGGAGCTTGATGCAGCTGGCTCCGAGTGACCTATTGAGAAACAAAAACAAAGGGAAAAGAGGAAATACAATAATTTCATCAGAGGGATACAGTGAATGGAGGTGTATATATAGATTATCAAATGCATTTAATAATGACAACAGAATATCCTGACCGGCCCGTGTCAGTATTCAAACCTAACAAGGGACATAATAGTGTACTTACGAGACTTAGAAGGAGAAGAACTTTGATTCCTAACACTGCCTTTAAGACCACTGTCCTCTTGGGAATAATCATGAACGGAATGGTTTGACTCAGACTCGCTCGCTGGACCTAGCATATCGGAGGGAGTATGAAAAGGATGATTAGGATCTTGAACCGTCTTTACAATTTGAGGGCGAGTAGATTGTAGAATCATACGGGAAGAAAGTATGTCCGGACCACTTTGACTGACCGATCGGCCTAGTTAGCGTTCCACGCGCTCAATAAATGTACTTGCGAACGGGGATCCCATTTTTGGAGCCTGCGGAGAAAATGGAGGGGAAACATTAGCAATACGAATGGAAGGTGTTGATGGTGGTTTTTAGCTTAGGGATAAAATCGTAAAATCGTACATTTGGCATGACGTCACTATGACCAATAGCGCATTTATTGAAACAATCTGCATATTTACGTAAGAATTACTAGGGTACCTTTTTTCTTTTTATACATGTGTCATGTTCAACGCAGCCAGTAACCCTTAGTATTAACCGACATCACCTCGTATACACTTAACCCTAATTCTCCCACCGTGCCAATGGCAAACCATGCCAGCCACGTCTCTCGCTAAGGCATGCCAACCATGCCAGCCGCACCACCGTGCCAATGGCAAACCATGCCAGCCACGTCTCTGCGCCAAGGCATGCCAACCATGCTAGCCGCACCACCGTGCCAATGGCAAACCATGCCAGCCACGTCTCTGCGCCAAGGCATGCCAACCATGCCAGCCACGTCTCTGCGCCAAGGCATGCCAACCATGCCAGACGCACCACCGTGCCAATGGCAAACCATGCCAGCCACGTCTCGCGCCAAGGCATTCGAACCATGCCAGCCGCACCAACATGGAAATGGCAAACCATGCCAGCCACGTCTCCGCGCCAAGGCATGCCAACCATGCCAGCCACACCACCGTGCCAATGGCAAACCATGCCATCCACGTCTGCGCGCCAAGGCATGCCAGCCATGCTATCCACGTCTCTGCGCCAAGGCATGCCAACCATGCTAGACGCACCACCATGCCAATGGCAAACCATGCCAGCCACGTCTGCGCCAATGCATGCCAACCATGCCAGCCGCACCACCGTGCCAATGGCAAACCATGCCAGCCACGTCTCTGCACCAAGGCATGCCAACCATGCCAGCCGCACCACCGTGCTAATGGAAAACCATGCTGCCCACGTCTCTGCGCCAAGGCATGCCAGCCTTTCCACCGTGCCAATGGCAAACCATGCCAGCCCGCTGCGCCAAGGCATGCTAACCATGCTAGCCGCACCACCATGCCAATGACAAACCATGCCAGCCACGCTAATGCATGCCAACCATGCCAGTAGCACCACCGTGCCAATGGCAAACCATGCCAGCCATGTGTCTGCGCACCAAGGCATGCCAACCATGCCAGCCGCACCACCGTGCTAATGGCAAACCGTGCCAGCCACGTCTCGTGCCAAGGCATGCCAACCATCTTTGATAGACACATTTTTGTGTCCGATATAATCTCAATTGTATATATTGTTAGTGCTCGATTTTGTATTTATTATGGCTTTTTTATGTTTTTTTAGGTGTTTTTGGAGAAATAAGTTTTTGCGAGAAAATTGGCCCGAAAAGTGGTATTTGCGCTTGTGGGAGAAAATTACTATTCGGACCCCTCATTTGGATAAGGGGCACCTCAATTACTAAGGGGCTTCCACTTGTTATTTACACCCCAGGACACCCTAAGTGCTAAAGGGAGACCAGTCACAGATAAGGGGAGGTCATCCCTTTCATTTTGAATTAGAATTTGGCGGGAACATATTTACAAAGTTGCGACTTCCTGTTTTGTGTTTGAACGAGATTTGCTCGTGGGTTTTCAATGGAACAAAGCTGGTTTGGGCTGTCCTACCGTAAACAGGGTTGGTGATGCATTTGGACGGGAAGATTATCATGGGTTCACGATAAAACAGGGGAGGAGAATTTATCTCGGCGTGGAGGAGTTTTGATCGGACGTTCTTTACTAGTTGGATATGGATTGATCTCTTTGAAGTTATACAGGGAAGTTAGCGTGCCTCAAATCGAAATAATAGGAAAGTTTCTTTATACAGGGAAAGAAATATTTCCGGAATAGTTAGATATATACGGAAGATCCGTGAATGATTAGGAGAGGATTTGACGCAAGGAACGAGTGTATTTGGTCATGTTTTCGTCCAAGAGAGAGTTTGGGAAGGTTTGAACAACCCATAAACGTGTAGAAAGGTTTGGAGGAGATAAATCCGTAACTTGGAGTAAAAGAAAATAAATTATTTTATGGAGATTTCGGGAGTGATTCTCGCGCCTGTTGTGTATATATAGGCAGCTGGGAGGTCGAGCAGGGGTTGTCGAGACTTTGGGGGAGTTTTGGGGTCGATTGGAGGCTGCAGAATCAAAGTAGAAAAGTTGTAGGAAGAATACGCAGCAGTAGGTGAAGAAGATGAAGAATCGACGCTTGGAACTGTCGTTCTCAAGAACACGAAGAACAGGATTTAACAGAGGCGATCTTATTTAAAGCGCACAATGAAATATCATTTGTTCAACAAACAGAACCTTAGTATCGTTAAAGAGGCGGAGACTTATTTCTTCCGTAATGATCTGTTTGTAATGCCTTTTCAGCGTTACAACCGCCCGAGTTATTATCTTTCTCTTGTTTTTCACACTTTTGAGCTATGAACACCTATTTTGAGCACGTGAATAATATGAGGAGCTAAACCCCAACACTGGGATGACGGAGGAAGCCATATTTCATGCGTGTGGTAATTATATTTAATTCTTTCACGACTTTTTGCATGGATTGTTAATTGTTTTATGGTTTTTATTGAATGGTTGTGATTTCAATTGATGGGTTATACTTAGGTTAAGTCTTCTGATATCCCATGCTTTAGATATACAGTCGTTGCTTTTCAAAAATCTACCTTGGCAAAACATAGAGTCAATATTTTATTATTATTTGAGCTATAATTGTCTAGAATAAATATATGAATCGCATGAATGAATTTTATGGTGGAATCACGAGTCCTAGTACCTCTCGATATTTGTGACAAACTTGTGAATATTTTCTTTGTTTTTAGTATTTTCTTGAATCAAACCTTTACAAGCCCGAGTTGAACGAACTTTTACTACCACTTTACAAACAACTTCGAAACCTGTTGATGGTGGATTTTCATTTGAGGTTAAAATTGTAAAACCAGAGAAAAAATTATGCGCTGACATCTTGTAAAAGATAAAGCCATTAATAAGTGTTGGATACTCCCTCACTTAATTCACCAAGAATGGAGCATGTGGCAACAATCCCATTCTCAGTGAATACATGAAATTCCTCCGAGGTTGGAGCATGTGGCAACAATCCCATCCGTGAATTTCTAATCAGCCTTGTATTTCCAGTACTCATTATCGGTGTGGCATGATTACCGGAGTGTTACTCTTACGAGTAACACGAACCTCCAAGCACTATAATGAAACCATGTACGAAATACCCGTACAGGCGACTCTCGGTGTGTTATACTAGCCCGATTGAGCCCCTCTCGGTGTGTTATACTAGCCGATTGAGCATCCGGATTGACCGTATCAGTCCGGATATGATCGCAGTCATCCAACTCCATAAGCATGATTGGATGACCCAGATCAATTCCATCACCCCCAAGCAGGTATGGAATCACTGCCGAACCAATGCGGAACCCGCACGGTCGGCCATTGGCCTAGCTTGCCAAAAAACGTTCATACCAAGCATTATGGACGGAAAACTCTAAAATAGGGTTTGCGGCATATTACATGTGTCGCAAAACAGTCTCAACCATCCATCTTCGCAGGTATAGATGGAGGGTGTAGATGTAGATTCAAAGGGCCCAGAGCATGTCAACACGATCACCGTGGGCCCGCCTACACACTTGACCAATCGGTCAAAGACCAACCATGTTTGGTCGTGACAAAATCGTCGCCCAAACAAGAGATGACGCATTGCTTTGAAACCCAAAATTAGGTTTTGAGCATCACGAGCGTCCATCTTCTCAGGCATGAATGGAGGGTCCAGATTAGATTAAGCGAGGTCCCGGTCATACCAAAGCATGACCACCGTGGACCCATCTATTCCCTAACCCGATCGGCCAAGGCATATCATGCTGGCTAATCCAAAACGCACGCTCAAACTAGCGTGGTCACACCTCCCAAACCGCAACCGATCTCGACCACTCAACTTCGCCGGACGATTTGGATGGCTCGGATCACGTTTTCATGGGATATTCGAGTATAGGCGTAAATACCAGCCTATCACCCTCACACCAGCAATCGGCCAAGACCGACCAAGATTGGTCGTCTTGGAACGTGCGCTGAAGAGGGCGTGACGTGCGGCCCTTGCGGCACTAGTTTTTTGTCGCAAATCGATCTCGACCACTCGATTTCACCGGATGAATTGAGTGACCCGGATCATACTTTCATGAGGTAATGGGGTATAGGCGCCTACACCATCATGCCATCTACACGCATGTATGGTCGGTTAGGCCAAAGTTGTATCCCATGCTTGGTTTCGACCAAGTGAAGAGTGATACTGCGCACCTCTTCAAAACCCTGGGATTCCATCAACGGTCGCAGATGAGTGTCTCAAGGATCATCTCATCCGTCCAACTTCACCTGACTTGGTTATACAGCCCGGTCGGGAGTTAATTGGTTAGTAAGGTGTCATTACCCATCACTTTACCACACCATGATGCAGTACTGCATAAAATACACACGATACTTCACAAGTATCGACTTCAACAACGCAGATTATTCAATTCAAAGCATTACATGCTATCTTTCGTGGATCCACGATCCACACATTCCAGACATCAATCATGTCACAAACTGGGGGATACATATTGGGGTATTGGTCTGGCGGTTTACAGTGTGCAGCGTGCAACGCGCCATCACAATAACGTGTTAGGAAGTCATGGACGGTTGGAGATGAACGGGAGAAGTGGGCAAGGCTGGTCGTGTATCACCAACGCACAACTCCACTACTCCATCACTCCACTTCCTCCACTTCCCACGAGAGACGTGAATAAGACTCAATGACTTGTATAAATAGGTTCTCCGCCCTATTTCCAAATAACAGAGAAAAACAACAAGAAAACACCCAGAGCCTGCTTACACCAATCGTAAGCTTGTTCACTTTCCTGTTACAAGTCATAAGCAAGTCTACACCTTCACAATCTCAACACCTTCTCGCTTCCCTCCCTAAGATCAACCCCATCTCCTTCACTTTGTGACCGAAACAAGTCTGGAACGGCCATTTCTTGGTTTAGTAGGACTTGCCTGATTGATCTCTCGAATCTACAAGCACTCACCGCGCAAGTGCATTTGTTTAAGGTTTAAATTCATTCCTCATCCACACCCCAAATTACTAAATTCGGGAGTAGTTTTCACCCATAAACAATTGGCGACCACGGTGGGAGGTTAATCTCTCGATTGTAAAGTCAATTTCTCCGAAATCCGATTCAATTTCATCGGTTTCAAAAGGGTAGATCTTAGGACCAATTCGATCAACAATTCATTTCAAGATGGTGGAACTCGAGTCCGGATCAACAATCAATTCGGATGGAGCTAGTGTGGATAACACTCCGGTGTTGATGTACTGTCGCTGGAGCTACCGTAGCCAACACATCTCGAGAGCCGTTACCTCTATCACCAACACTAGCGGAGCGGAGACATCCCAGCAGGTGTAACGCCTCCCATCACCGAGCTGAAAGCCGGCGCCAGCAAATCCGGCATCTCCTCAAGTGTAACGCCTCCGGTGGTCACCGAGCAACAACTTTCACTCCCCCATCAGGACGAGGAGCCGGAGGCACAAGAGGAGGACCACCGTCTATTACCATTGCAGACTTGATGGAGAAACATGAAGTTCTTGCTAAGACTCAAACAGATATGGCCGCAACTCAGAAGGAGGTACTCACTTTCCTCAAGACCTTGACTGAACGATTGTCGCAAGATTCACGTCAATCTTTGGAGCCAACAAGAAATGCATTCAATTCACCCGGAGCAGGCATTTCCATTCGGACCCACATGAGTGAAGAAGCTCGTGTTGCTCCTGAATGTTCAAGAGAAAGGGACTAGCCACCCAACTTCATCACACGTGAGGATCTAGAACGACTCCTTCAAAGCCGAGGCAAAGGAAATCTGACGGATGCACACCAACACCAACCTCTATACCCTCAAGATATGCAACGAATCCCTCTTCCAAGAGGATACACCTCTCCCAGTTCTCCTCTACGGCCAGTCATCGGTAATGCTCGTGAACATGTTTCTCGATTCTTGGAATCCTTGGGGGAACATGAATACAATCATATTCTACGCCTCAAAGAATTCTCGAAGTCACTTACGGGGAGGCGTACACAGTACAACAACATCGCGCCTAACAAGCATATCCAATTGGAACGAAATGGTGGTGCTTTCTACGAAAGTATTTCTTCGTGTCTGAGCAGATCACCTTTTCGGACACTGGGAGAATTCTTCAGCGGAACAACGAACATCCCAACGATTTCGTTAAAGGTTCGAGAACCCAAGCGCTAGATTGTCATGACCCGAACGTCTTAGAACTACAATTGGTGGAATTGTGCATCAATGGGATGATACCCATATACCGCGCTCTATTAGAGAATACGGGCTTTCAAACGTTCTACGAACTCCACGAAGCCGCAAAACGTTCGGCAACAATCGCAAAGCACTACTAGAAAGAACCGAGTTGTTCGAAGTGAAGATTTGCGTGAAAGTCGAGGAAGCAGGCGTCTCACGAACAAACAATACAACTTGGTCCTTCGTGAGTGTAGTAGGCGGAGGAGAAAAAAGGAAAGCTTCGATAATGGAACAACAAACCAAGCGAGCATCCCAGACACAAGACTGTGTCTCGAAAAGGAACAGACAAAAGTCCTGCACAAAACACTAAAGACACGGGTTTTCCTTTTCCCATGAATGAAGTGATAAAGCTCTTGGAAGCGTGGATCCAATACGACGCCGTAAAGCTGCCCCCTATCAGACGTCCTCCAACCGAGGAAGAAATGGCGAGATCCAGGATATTGTTGCTACCACGAGTTCGTCCATCATCCAACCAAAGATTGTAACGAGTTGAAACAAATATTCGGGGAAAAGGTAGAGACATGGGAACTCCATCTTGGAAACGAAGGTGTTCGCAGAGACCCTCTACCTATCGGGCTCGCATGATTTCGGGGATTACGTTCGCAAGACCGTACAATCTATGATGGAGCACATATGTGAAATCTTGTACTTCTCCAAAGGACAGCGTAAAGACATATTTACTGACCCCTCAACCACGTTGTGTCGGGTAGGCGTTTGTATCGATGTGATCCGGGAACCCCGGTCTTTCTACGAAGGGCGTGAGCAATGGGCTGGGACTCCTAAGCATGTCACTCGTTTGAGAGACGTTGAGTTCGATAAGCCGCGTTGATTGATACGGCTTAGAATTTAACATCATTACTATCAAGACCTTGAGAGCGACAAAGATTTCGAATAGAAGCTACTCGTCACCCAACTGTGGTTAAGGATTCAGCAGGAGAGCTCAGAGATGCATATGGATACATCGATCTTGAAGTCAAATTGGGTGATGCCTCGATGGTAGGCGTCTGAAGGTGTTTATAATTTATGGCCTACATGTTATACCGCAAGTGCACGGCGTCTATCGGAGACGGCAAGTACGGGTCGATCCCACAAGGACTTGTGGTGCTTAAGATGATCAAATGGCTAAGCTCAACTGAATTCCTAGAGGTGTAACAATTATAAGTTGGTTGTCGAGCATTTGAAATTGTAGTGACTCTAAACTAAGGCAAAGAAGTAATACCGGGGTGATGAATCCACCACCGACCTTATGCTAAGGCGAGTTCCTAGCCTAATTATGGCCTTGATTCATTCCGGGGATGAACACCATGACATTGTCTTGCTAATCTCACACACTCCCCCTAGTATGGAGTGTCTTCTTACGATACACTCCATCACGGGGTCATGTACTTAACTAGCTAATTCAATCAAACAATGAAGCTTACAAGAACAATAACAAGAAAATGAACATGCTTCACATAAACATCGGGGTTTCCTCAAACACCACGGAAATGTAATTAGAACATAACAAGACAATTAAAATACAAATACAACTAAATTGGACGCTCAGCTAGCCCAGCATCATAAAAACAACTTCTATCCCTTCTATTTATACATGCAAGCCTACCCCAAACTTCAAACCCTAATTTATATTTAAAATAGAAATTGAATGCAACCCATACTACGATAGCCTGCGAATCGAGCTCTCCTCTTGCTCGTACGGTTGTTGATTGATGTTTGCTTCTTCTCTTCCAATTGTGGAACGAAACCCTAGCCCTAATCTTCTCTATCTCGACCTTAGCTCCTAGGGTAGAAGCTAAGGAGAGCTAGAGATTATTTGGGAGGGGATGGCGAGGCTATTTGTGGTAGGAGGTAGGAGATGGTGGCGGTGAGGGCCTGGTATGGTCTGCAGGCGGAGAAGGATGGAGATGTACGTGCAGAGCTGCTTTGTCGGGGGATGAGAGAAGAGAAAAAAAGAAGATGAGGCGAAATGGTGGGTCGATGGGGGTATAGGGTTAGGGTAGTTTGGGTGTTGAGCGGGCACGGCGAAGTGTCGATGGGAAGGCATCGGCGAGCGTAGGATCTAGGCTGGAGAAGATCCCGAACGGTCGAGGGAGGCGAGGCGATTCTTTGTTGAGCGGAGTATCAAGAGATGATGTGTAAGCGCTGGAGCGACCGTAGGATGTGGATGAGTGAGATCTCAACGGCTTGGAGAGGACGGGCTCGGATCCGGGTCACTGGGTCGGGTCCAGCTCAAGCCCATGTCTTGTAGATGAGTTGCTACTTGTTGGGTTGCAAATTGTTGCCTGCGGGCTTTGGCTTTCTGCTCCATAGACACTTGACTCCAATTCTTCGCTCTTTTGGCTGCTCGGATTCTCCGAGCTTTATTTATTATCTAAAAACACAAAATTAATTAATACAAATATTTATTCTTGAAAACAAAGAAAACACGTAACGGGATAATATCTGATTTCTAAGCGCAAAAGATGAGTAAAATGCCAATAAAAAGGTGTATAAATATGCACTATTTGGCACTCATCACTCGACGCAAGCAAAGTTCTACATAGTCAAAGATCATCCCAACTATGACATGATCCTAGGACGCTCTTGGATGCATGACAACAAAGCAATACTAGGAGTCTGTCCTCTACCGGTTTCGATACCTGAAAGAATCTCCAACACGCCTTCTGGACCTCCTGATGGCTGTCTGTTGATGTAGTTTTAATTGTGGTAAGTAGAGTATCGTTCGCTCGGACTCGTTGAGGTTGATTTTAAGACTTAATTAAAGAAAATACTAGAAACAAAGAAAAGATTTTAACAATGTTGAGAGATACTGGGACTTAGGATTCCACCGAACTCTTTTTCTATGGTTCAATTATTAATTCTTAGACAATAATGACTCCAAAAACAATAACTATTGACTCTAAATCTTTGCCAAGGTAGATTTTATAAAACATTAATTGTAAATGGTAAGCATGGATTATCAAAACACCTAAGCTAAGCATAACCCATCAAACGAAATCACAACTAATTAATTTAAAATCATAATTCAAATTATTTTAATGCAAAAGTCGTAAAAAGAATTAAATAAAGTTACCACGGTGATGAGAATTGGCTTCCTCCGTCATCCCAAACGATGGGGTTTAGCTCCTCATATCGAAAACACGCACAAAATAATAATCCATAGCTCAAATAGGTGTTTTATTGAAGAAATTGTATAAAACGAGAGATTTGTAATTTGTATTGGTGTTACAAGCGTCACTGTTACAAGAGAATAAGGCGTGAAAGAAAACGATAGTTGATTGACACTGTCGTTGAATTTAAGATCATTGCGCGTGCATTCTTCGTGTTCTTCAGAACGACACTTCTGAAGTGTCGTCTGCAACTCTTTTCTTCCTCTTCTCTGCTGCTGCTGCAACAACTCCTCTGCAGCGTTTCTGAAGCCTCCAATCGACCCCCAGACTCTCCGTCCTCCTTCCTTGGACTCCTATATCTCTTATTTATACCAACAGGGTCAATATCTTGCGAGTATCTTTTCCAAATCTTCTTCGTTTCATTCTTGCCAAGCACGGGATTTCTTTCTGTAGTAGCGGGAAATCCCACACTACACCCCTCACTATATTTTGATTAATTAGTCTATTGAAAGTTGTATAATTGAGAATGTTTATTGATTAATTTCATCAAGTGTTACACAGGAAAGTAGAATTACACTTAGAAGTTAGAACACTCTTAAACTTTCTCTCTCCTAATGACTTGCCTAACAATTCTCCAAAGATTCCCCCTTACAACAGACTCACTCGACCCTTTATATAGGGTAATACATAGTGGATGACAACTAAGCTATCCTTTATTTTCGGAAATGTCTCGCGAAGTGTCGCCAGTGTACAACTTATTCAATCTCGCGACACTTCTTAACCCTCGCCAGGTTCCATGTCTTTCAGTTGTTTTGTGTGTCGTTTCTCATCGCGTCGTTCATTTTAGTTTCCTGCGACTCCCTCGCGGTACCGTCGTTTATTGATCCCGCGAGCCCTATGCATTGCGATATTATGATCCTACATCTTGCCTCTTTTTCCTTGAATATTGCTTGAAGAGCGATCTTAAAGGAAAAATCCGTTGTTGTAGTAATCTTTGATCTTTGTTGATGAAGGAACGAGCGGAAGAATACGTAGCTTGAAAAGTACGTACTTGCCTCTATTCTTGTGCGAAGTTCGAAGTTTCTTTGAGATATATATGAAATATCGTCTCTTATCTCTCCTCATACTTCTCCTGCGAGGGAAGAGTACCATGAGATTTTTACAATATCGTTGCGCGATTTGCTTATCTTTAGAATCTTCATTTTATACTTTTACACGGATTTTGATTATTAATGTCTTCTCTTGACACGTCTCTTTCAACCACTTTTTCTTGACCGTTCATGTCTCTTCTCGCATTAAATGACCTCGTTTTTCTCGAGGATCTTTTTTTCCTATATATAGTTTTCTTTTCCCCTCCTTTTCACTCTTTAGTTTCTCTCTGCAACTTCTTTTATTTTCTCCTTCCGCAATTTGCGCTCCGCTCTTGCCAATTTTTTTCTTCGTCTTTTCTAGCATCGATCTTAACCTTTAACTTCTCATCCATTCCCATACGATGATAATGGCTGCCATTAGTCGTGCATACAAAGCTTCTTTTGATGAAGTTCAACGAAGTTGCTCGAGAAGGGTTTTACTCTCTCGACCATTCCTGATCAAGAACCCTCATCCATTCTTTCCGCAAGGTTATTTTCTGATCATCAATGTGATGATCAAAGGATTATAGTCTCGCTAGGTCAGCTTCTCGCGGGACTTCCCATTCCCTTATACGATCCGAGTTGCCTCTATTTTATGAAATCTTGGCCCATGAAGAATTCTCTCGGTCATTTATCGATTGAGTGGCGATTGCATTCGCCTAATGCTTGAATTCGCGTATCGTGGCGGCAAAGGATCTTTATACTCTACTACTGTTAGACACCCCGATTTCAAAGACTTGGAAATAGTTGCGCAGAGAAGTACACTGTAGAAAACTTTTTTTGAAAATTATTCGGTGATAAAGATGGTTAATGCGAAGTCTCATTTGGGGCATTCGCCTTTGAAAAAGAAGGATAATGTCCACGAGGATAAATTGCTCATGCGGGATATTGATTGGCACCGGGTAATAATACTACTCCTCGCCACTCCAAAGATGAGAAATGGTGGGTTGTACCCTTGTTTTTAAATGGTCCTTATATCGCGGGCCCGAACGTTCTTCCTGCGAATCTCGCAGGTATCATCCTTGGGAATTCAAATGGCACGATAAAGCAAATCGAGGTATGTTTCTCATTTTAAATCTTGCTTTTGCAACTTTCTGTTTACATATGTTGAGTTTGTATAATTTTTCAGATCGCCAAATTGAGAAGAAAGTACAAGGATAATCCATTGGAGAGTACTCTGTCCATACTTCGATCGCTTACTAGTGAAGTAAGAAACACTTCCTTTGTTATTTGAAACAATATTGTTGCCTCTGTTTCTTATCTTTAACTGTATGCGAAGGTTGGAGTTGAAGAAGCTTTAGCCGCGAAGACTAAAAGTAAGGGTAAAACTGTCGCTCGCAAGGGTAAATCCTCTGCCCCCTTAACTAAGAAGCGAAAGGTCCAATCCTCTTCTCGCCTTAGCTCAAGCTCTGGATCTTCTGACGAGGATAACCATGAATTGAATCTTTCCCTCGCCAAGAAGATTCCATCGACCAGTTCTTCCATGGATCAGTTATCCAGCATTTTCTCAGACTGTTTCCAAGGAATGGGAGATGCTCCCCTAGCTTCTCTTTGCGGGGCTCTCGCAACGTGTGTAATGTTTGCTTTCTTTGGAAGGCAATAATTCATTCAATGGAGTCTCTAGAGTTGTGTCTCCGACCTTTTGAATGCACTTGGGTCTCTGGTATGTGTACAGTCATACTTCCCTGCTAACTTTAAATTGTTTAAGTATATATATGTTTTAATGATTTTCCTATCTTCTTCTATAGGTTGGAAGGTCTTCCTTTGTAGTTGCCTCAGACCTTGAGAGAAGACGCAACAATCTTGAAAAGAAGAATTTGCAATTGAGCAAGAAGATTCAAGAATTAGAGACCGAAGCTGCGTCATCTCGCGATAAAGACGAGAGAATTCAAAAGTTAAACACCGAACTTGACTCTCAAAAGGATAAGGTGTCCTCTCTTCAAAATGCCAATCAGCAACTTTATGGTATAAAATTTTACCTCCTTTTACTATTTTTATTTTAATGGTCGCCTATTGCTACCTGACTTATTACTTTCATGAGATGTATATAATCTCTCCGATGAGGCTATTCTTCTCCATACATTTCCTGATCCTATGGATAATAACCTTCTTCTCGCTCACCTCAACAACTCTTTAAGTAGTTCATCAAACAAAATTAACTCCCTTTCATTAAATGAACTTGGACCAAATATCGTCTTTTAGAAATTGAACATAGATCTGGTTTAAGTGCTGCCAACCAATTTAAACGAATGTTTCTCGAGTCCAATAAGGAAATCAAAATTTTGAGGAAGAAAATTAGTGACCATATAGATGATAAGGATCGCATTGCTAACAATGGTGCACAGGCATTAGCAACCTTTCAAAAATCTCTCCTTGAATTACAAATTGAGCGGGATGAATTGCTTCGCCAGAATTCCTTGCTTAGTGAGCGAGAAGATCAAATTCGCTCCCTCCTTGTTATAAATAATGATGATGAATTCGCTTGGGCAGCGAAAGTTTTAGATAATGCCAGAAATAATCTAGGTGTTGATGTTAGTCTTCACGCGAGAGCATACTTCCTTGGTTAAAGATATGATATCTGATAGAGAAGGTTATTTATTACACCTTACTACTTCTTACTTCTGTAGTATTGCTTGTAAATTATTAACTTGTTGTTACTTATTTGCAGAATCTGAGAAGAGGCTTCAGGTTAGAATTAGAGAGCTTGAATCTGAGAAAGAACAACTCGCCGGGAATTTTCCAGCGAGAATCGAAGAACTTGAATCTGAAAAACAACAGCTCGCGAAGAGTCTCTCCCTCCGTAATAACAAGTATTCCAAGTTGAAGGAACAATTTGAAACGACGGTGAAAAACTTTAATAATGATGCCGTTCGTTTCGCAATGGGGCCATGGAGTATGTTTGTAAACACCAGAACATCCCTCTGCATACATATCCCTGGCTTCTTGAAAAGGTTCCTGAGAATCTACCTGTCTCTGAGGTTTCTGATAGTGAAGCTGGCGAAGAAGAAAGTTCTGGCGATGAGAATAATAAAACTGATGAATCGAGATGAAGAAGAAGAATCACCCAAGATGTAATTCTTTTTTTTTTTTTGCCTTTTGCATGTAATATCTCGTACATTGTTGTATCTTTGTTATAGTGAACTCTTTTTTCATGAATTCAATCTTCATTCCCCTTTTTTGTTAGTTCTTCCTTGTAATATAATTGGCTATCTTTATTGATGTACAACTCTTTCATCGGAAGATGAATAACAATATTCCATCTTTTCCATTCCCATTCTTGCCTCTGGTATTTATCTTCTGATGGAAGAAGTTAATTATCCTCATGTATTTTGTTGGATAATAATTTTAGTGTTATTGAAATGTATAGCGCGACGAGGTCGCAGATATCTTTATGAACGAGAATTCTATCTCTTTTTGTTGCGACAAGGTCTCGTGCCGCCTCTACACTTTCATGCAAAGGCCCATTGACCTTGCCTTATCATTTTGTGTGGTCTTCCAAGTCGACCTCCCTAATTAGAGGTCCTCCCCGCCCACCGTTCATTGCGACAAAATCGCAGGACGTCTTTACACTTGTATGTAAAGACCCATTGATCTTGCCTTATCATTTTTCAAGTATTTTTGCCTCTGCAGGATGTTTTGTTGCAACAATATGACAGGCCTAGATATTCTCGCGAATATAAAGCCCTATGACATTGCCGTCTTGCGACGAAATCGCAGGACGTCCGTACACTTGCGTGTAAAGACCCATTGATCTCGCCTTACCCTCGCGTTAGTATTATTGCCTCTGCAGGATCATTGCACAAATATGACAAGCCTAAGTCTCCTTGCGAAAACAAAGCCTCATGACATTTGCGTCTGTTTTGGCACCCCCTAATGGAGAGCACCGCCCTTATCATCTCCCGGTTGCCCCTTCAAGGAGGCGAAACATCGGCCATACAAGACTAGCTCCTCCCATCCGGTCTTAACAACAACTGATTGTTTCGCGATCTCTTATCCCTTATACCTATAGGGTTTATGGTTACGAGACTGCACCTAAGTGGAGTTTTCTTCGGGCGAGTGCAACGCATGCCAAGACTTGCCAAGAATGGCCGGGGTAGGTTCATCCATCCGGGCACTCGCTCAACCGTGTACCTCGGCGCCTTGTGCATACATTGACTCTAAGAAGAGACCCTCGGTCGCCCAACCAGGGTATAACCTACATATATAGTTGGGAATCCAAGGTACCTCTTAGGATAGGCTTTCATGGGCCCCAAATTTTCATGGTTCAGGCTTCAGGAGCGGTGTAACCTTCCCCCTGAACCACGGCGAGAGATACCCCTTATATGACGCACTTTAGGTCTTACATTTGCCTCTTACGAAATGTTATTCGCGAACTAGGTGTACGCCATAAAGGTTCGTCCCATTCATTTGCGCATTTATATTTGTTAAATCATTCAATCATTCATGTTTCATTATTTGTTGATATTTGTTTCATGAAGTATTCGCATTTATTCTGTTTCACTTGTTGTATTTCACTTTTCTTTCTTAGTCGTATTCTCATTTTACTCTTGGCTGCGAGATTCTCGCACATCATTACTTCAATTTGTTACTTTGCATCCTAAAGTTATTGATTATTCACTTCTTATGCCTTTTGTTCCTCATATCTTTTGCTTCTTTGTTGTCATAATATTGGTCTGTCTCCAGGGATTCACCTCGCGGGGTATGTTCAGCCCTCACTTCTATAGCATCTACCATCAGTTTTTCCTTTCTCCGCTCATCTCTCACATGTTGTTTCCAACCTTTTCTTTTGGAATTCCTTTCTTCGCAGCTTTCTACATCTACTTCATGGCATTGTTGCGACTCCTTCCAATCTCCCTGTATAATACCAATGCCATTTGGATGTGGGAATTTTATACATTGATGATATGTTGAGGCGACTCCCAAGATTTCATGAAGCCATGGCCTCCCAATCAGCGCATTGTATGGAGATTCCACGTCAACCACACAAAATAAAATATCAGTTGATAATCCTTGTAGAGGTATTCTCATGCGATCCTCTCCCTTTGGTTTGTTTGCAGTGCCATTAAAGCCATATATCTTGTATGTAGAAGGGATCAAGTCTTCATCTTTTCCGCCCATCGTCTTGTAAGTATGGTAGAAGAGGATATTCACCGAACTTCCGGTGTCGATTAGAATTCGGTTGATCGCCCAACAAGCTTCTGCCTCATCATCTTCTCCATCGACTGGTTTCGGGTTAATCTCTAGTTTCACAACCAACGGGCTATCGTGTGTTTCTCTTCCTTTTGGTACTTCATCTGCAGAGAAAGAAATAGTCTTCAATTGCCACTTTTCTAATGCGTCGTTCTCGCTGGACTCATTATTTCTTTATCATTAGCGTCTCGCAAAGACTTTCTTGAGTACGTTGTCATGGAAATCTTCGATGGTGCGATAAGAGTGGACAATAGAGTTGCAATTCAAATTCTTGGCTTTTGTTCCTACTTCTATCACAAATGTTTCCTTTCCTTTCGCCGACACCGTTCATGCATCTCTGGTGGTGGTGGTAACGTCTTGCCTGCTTCTTCTCCCTTTAGAAAGTGATTCAACTTCCCCTGATCAATCATCCTGAGAATAATTCTCTTTATGTTTCTGCAATCGTTTGTTTGATGCCCATGGAAGCGATGGTAAGAACAAAACTCATGACTTCTATCGCCTTTGGTGGGGTTCCATTCCAACATTCCAAGGTCTTTGGTACATTTTCCATCACAAGTATAGCTTCCCAAATCTTTTCAACGCTAGCATTCGGTGGAGGCATCTTAATCTGTTCCCATCTTTGTCCTATGACTTCTCTGCCTTCCACGGTTATTTTGTCTTCGTCCACCATAAGTTTCTTGCATATGATCTAGCCTCGAATCTTATTATTCTTTTATTCTGATTTGTAGTAGTTCCTTTCACGTTCAAACTCTTCTTGATCGTGGCTTCCCATGGCTACCATCTTCTGTTGTCCCTCATCGGCTCTCCTTGCTGCTGTCCTTGCGAAGTGCTCGCCACTGTATTTATGAATTGAGGTAACAAACTTGCGTTCGCGTTAGCGTTGGAGCTCGTGTTCGCGATCGGATAAGAATTCATTTCATTTTGTCTTTCTTCTAAGGCAATATATTCTTCTTGTAATTCTCGCTTGATTCTTCTCGCCATCGTGATTGTATTTTTGATTCTAAAAATTTGAATGTATAACAAGTTAGTCGCGAAGAGAGCGTTCACAAATGAGAGTATGAGATATCTCTCCTCAACCCGTCCCCGCCATTTCGCCGCACATGGTCCTCCATCTTATTGTCAATGTCTTAAGCTCTCGCCAATCCTTTGTTTCAACCTGAATACATCTTCAATACACTGGTCGCGAAGAGTTGTTACTTATGTATGCTCCCGGGAATGTGGCTTGTAAATGATTGAATGATGTGATTGTGTTCCTTGGCAGACCTTCAAACCATTTTAGTGCTTCTCCTATTAAGCTTGACGAAATATTTGCACAATATGGCATCATGATTCTCCCATTGTAACATACATCTCATGTAAGCCTTAATATGTTGTATCGCACAAGTTGTTCCATCAAAGATGTTGGTTAATGCGGGTAGATTACATTTAGGAGGTATTCCTCCCATCCGTACTTCTAGCGTGAAGGGATTCTTGGCGGCTTCTGCGATGGCTTCGTCCGGTTGTCTCCTTCCTCCTTCCCTTCTATTATTCAAGTAATCCTCTCATTTCAGCTAGTTCTCTTAAGATTTGTTCATTTGCCTCTTTAATTTGTTTCTCTCTGGTCTTTTAGCTCTGCTTCTCTCCTTCTTCGCTCGTGCCTATTTTGATCTTCCTGCTCATTATTTTCTCCTCTTCTCTCCTCGCGACGCTCTTCTTCGTCTCTTTCGTTAATTCGCACGCCATTATGTCGGTTGTTCTCTCTTCTTGGTTGCCTCTCCGCTCTCATCATCTGCACCCTCTCATATTCTTCGTTGATATTTCTATTATTACGATTTTGTTCCCTCCTTCTCTCACGGTTGTCATGGTTATTCTGCCGGATTGCTTCTTCCATCTCTTGATTTTCCATTCTGCTCTCATTCTTTATCTTTCGCGAGCTAGTCGCGCTTGTTCTATGTAGTGTCTCTCAATGTCATCCTCGATTTCTCGGTTTCTTCTCAATTCTTCTCTCCGTGTAGAATTATTCCTCCTTGAGAAATCCTGGATCATTCGGCCTTTGAGTTGCATGTTTTCTTGATTTTCCCTATTTCGCTCATTTTGAAGATTTTTGAATTTGAGGAATATAACGATCTTCTATTTCTCCTCTTCTCTCGCCATGCTCTATATTCGGATTTTGTGTTTCTTCATTGGTGTTTTCTGTTGGTAAAACTCTTCTTCTTTCTTCTCCATTCGACCTTGAACTTGATCTCACGCTACTTCTAGATCTCCTATTTTGCAACCTCATGTTTTCCATCCTCAATTCATGGTTCTGTCTTGTCAAGTTTGCTCGTTCCTCCGCTCTCTGTTTGTCTCTCCTCGTGTATTGTTTGTCTCAATCTTTCTAAGGCTGCGATTTCTTCGTTACCTGGATTCATTTCTCCATTCATTTCTTGCTCTCCTTCTCCTTGTCCATTGTTCACCAACTTGCTCCTCTTCTCTCTCGTTTTGAATCGGATCTCCAAGTATGTACACTTACTCTATCGTAATCCACAGCTGCGTTTGCTACTGGGGAGATCGGTGGTTGATTTTGATCTTCTCTGTCATTTCTCATATTCATCCTTGACGATTCTCCTGTTTCATTCCTCCTTTCTCCAGCAAGTCTCCCACTTCTTCTTACAATCGTTGGTTGCTCTTGTACATTTCTTCTTCTAGCCATCTTTCTTTTCAATGAATTCTTGAATATCTTTTCCAAATCTCTTTTCTGTTAATCCAAATTCTTTCCAATTTCTTCGTCAATCACTGCTCGTCCCTGTTTCTAGCGCATATGTAGTAGCGGGAAATCCCACACTACACCCCTCACTATATTTTGATTAATTAGTCTATTGAAAGTTGTATAATTGAGAATGTTTATTGATTAATTTCATCAAGTGTTACACAGGAAAGTAGAATTACACTTAGAAGTTAGAACACTCTTAAACTTTCTCTCTCCTAATGACTTGCCTAACAATTCTCCAAAGATTCCCCTTACAACAGACTCACTCGACCCTTTATATAGGGTAATACATAGTGGATGACAGCTAAGCTATCCTTTATTTTCGGAAATGTCTCGCGAAGTGTCGCCAGTGTACAACTTATTCAATCTCGCGACACTTCTTAACCTCGCCAGGTTCCATGTCTTTCGGTTGTTTTGTGTGTCGTTTCTCATCGCGTCGTTCATTTTAGTTTCCTGCGACTCCCTCGCGGTACCGTCGTTTATTGATCCCGCGAGCCCTATGCATTGCGATATTATGATCCTACACTTTCTTTTTTTTCTCCTCCGCACGTATCCCTATTTGATGCAAACTCTTCTAAAGATAGCAGTAAATATAACAGAGTGTATATCCTTCCAATCTCACCACATTCTTTCCAAAAAAAATACAAAAATATCCGGTGATAATAAAACCTCCCCTGTTTCATGCGAATCCATGGATATCTTCTTCTCTTTTCGACCATAAGCCCATTACCAATCCTTGTTACGATGTAACAGTCCAAACGCTTTCCGAGTCGGTGAAAAGTTCGAGTAAACTCACCCAAAACTTAATCCGGTGAATCGCACGGGTGCTGTGTATTTTTCTTCCCGCCAATTTCTATTATCAAATTATAAAGAAGATGGTTGCCCCTTATCAACTTGTGGGGTGTAAATAGCAGTTGTCCTGAGGTTGCCCCTTATCAACTGGGTTGCCCCTTGTCCAAACTGGGAGTCCGAATAGTAATTTTCTCCCATGAGCGCAAAAACCACTTTTCGAGCCAATTTCGCCGCAAAAGCTTATTTCTCCAAAAACAC
Source organism: Papaver armeniacum (assembly GCA_023531295.1). Classification (NCBI taxonomy): domain Eukaryota; kingdom Viridiplantae; phylum Streptophyta; class Magnoliopsida; order Ranunculales; family Papaveraceae; genus Papaver; species Papaver armeniacum. Next base: position 47,766 of record JAJJWW010016986.1, read on the forward strand.
ATACAAAGACATAAAATACCAAAATAAGCGCAAAATCGAGTACTAACATTACAAGTAGAATTGAGACTAAAATAGACACATAAATGCGCCCATCAAATACCCCAAACTTATTATTTGCTAGTCCCGAGCAAATCAAATCAAAATAAAATCCTAACTCACTGTCGCAGTATCAGTGATTGCATTTAGCGCATGCAATAAGCCTTTAAACCCCTAGGTGGCCTAGTGGCCGAGTTATAGTCTCGGGAGGGTTTACAAGAGATATACCCACAAAACCTTTACACTCTGGACCTAACTATTTACGCGGGTAACCTGGAAGGCACTAAAGAATCTCCTTGGTTGGCATACTTATTGACGACAGGGGAGGAAGTACCACGATGCGAAATTCCAATTGTTGTACACGAGTTTGCACTCAAGCATACTAAAATTCATATATAAGTCACGAGCTCTACTCGGATAGTTTCGGACATCATAACCGGAGTCGACCAATCACATGGATAAAGTAAGAAATGGATATAGAAAAACGTAGATGGTTTTGATGTTGACTAAGGTGACAGTGTTTCTCATATCTGTCTCAAGGCCTTTGCCAAAACGAACCTATCCTAATGGATCGAGATATTGGTCGGACTAATATCAACACATTGGCATATACAAGGGAACCAATGGTCGATAATCTAACTCTAGGTCAACACAACTGGCATATACAAGGGTTCCAGTGGTCGACTTTATTGAATTTATTCCGGTTGGTCAGATGGTCTGGTCTCAATTTCTCTTTTTTTTTTTTTTTTTTTTTCAACTTTTTTCAATTTTTTTTTTCCCATCTCAATCACTCTATTTCACTCTAGCAGTGGTAACAACTTGAATCGTGAGCCCCACCTAATCACTTAGACAAACATATTTTGAAGAAAACAAACAAAAAAATAGAAGTGAAAAGGATTCAACGAGATATGGCGAAACTACCATGTTTTTCTTTTAATTCTAACACCCGAGCTCTGTGCTTTTATGAATAGACTCTTTAGATGTTTCCATTTAATCAGATTGGTTCCTCAACTCGTACAACCAAAATGATTCCATCCACTTAGATTAGTTAGTGCCATCCTTAATAAACATAAATTTCTAGGCTCTGGAGTTTATTTATTGCAACTAAAAAGTTTCTCCCATACCCCCAAACTTAAATCTAACATTGTCCTCAATGTTCTAAAGATGAAATTAAAAGCATGAACAAGGAGAAACTGTTACCATTTGAAGCAAAAGAGTTAAGGAAAGATATTACCGTGTTGCATGAGCATGGGTTACCTCCCAAGAAGTGCTAAGTTTAACGTCTTGACCCATGGACATAAGAAAGAATTAATCACTTCATATCATAAAGCAATAACAAAAACAATCTGTGGATCATCTCGCATCAAAAAGTATTAACACGAGATAAAAGGAAATCAGCAACAAACCAAGAATAAACATAGCACACCCTTGCCTAGTTTCTGTTTAAGACAACTACATCTAGTTGTGGTTCAGGTTCAGGTTCAATAAAGGGGTCTAAATAAAATATTTTTATGGGTTGCCCTCCTCATAAGTAAGATCCGAAATATCAGGTTCTAAGGTTTGGAAAAATTTAGAAGCACACAATAATAACCTGAATAATTGAGGATCCTCTAAGTCAATCGATTTGACTTACACGGTTGACCATAATGAGAGTGGTGGTCATTCTTAAGCAAATGTGTCAATTCTATTTTCCTAAAATAATTAGGTTTAGTCTCGTAACTTAATAATTGACACATCTGAAACATATACGTTCCCACAATTGGTTGAAAAATATTTGGTGGGAAAACAAAATCAATCTTGGTATCATAGCCTGAGTAAACCACATCAACCAGAGGATGGGTTTCTAACAACCTGAACTTCTTCCTGGATATTATTAGGTTACGATGAACTAGTATGAAGGCAATCGGCACAATGGTTGAGGCACATATATCAAGTCCCAAGTGAGGGATCTCAGAAGAGCTAAAGGTAAGGCACATGGAGAATGATAGTCACCCCCAAACTTAGAGTTTTGGGTGTCTCTAGATAGACTAGCTACAATTTCCCTAATTTCTAGATCATCAGAATCCTGAAAATGGTCAATTGCTTCTTGGAGGTCATATTCAAGTGACGCATCCTCATACATATTCAAAAGCTCTACGAGTTCATCTTCTTCGTCTAAGACTGTTGTTTCTAAATCTGTAGACTCTAAAATATTATTCTTAGAATAAACTCGTTCCTCTAAGCCAATATCGGCTTCGTAATCAAAAGGAAATACTACATCGTCTAAAATGGGAGTATCTCTAGTCAAATCCTCGTCCTTTTGAATAGGTGAATAATTATTAAAATTATTTGGATTTGAAATAGAAATAACATTATCATTATAAAGCTCAATTGGAGTATCAAATTCTGATCACTTTGCCTACATATTTCAGATTCTTCATCAACACTATCCTCATCATAACATGAAAATGGTTGAACCTCTTCTAAACAAGTAGTGTTACCAATTCTAACCTCGTCATCTTGATTATGCGAATAACTATTCTCATTTTTAAGGCTAAATTGGTAATAAAGATTATTCCGAGCAATTCTTTCGTTCGTCTCTAACAAAACCCTAGTTTTCTCGGCTATTATCTTGAGAGACTCTTCTAGAGGGACGAATAGGACCGAGAAGGAACACCCATCAGTTTGAGAGACTCTTCTATAGGGCTAGTAGGAACGGAAGGATCATAATAAGGACTAGTTTTCAACTCTTTAATTAAGTCGTCCAAAGACGAGGTACTAGTACTATTATATTCCTTATTTTCTTGCTCATATGGCATGTGCACGTGCGAATAGTAATTGGGCTCACTATGATATGAACCATAACCTTGATAAGGTTGGTGTTCCCAACCACTATGCACACTGTGGTCAAAGTAGTAGTGTCCATTCTTAAAATCAGTCGGATATTCGTTGTATTGGTTATTGTAATACCAGTTCGACATTATTTTGTGCACGTGCAAATGCAAGGTCGACTAAAATGGGTAAGCTCAGGTTACCACAGCAAAATATACCCAAAGGTACGAGGCTGAGGTTTGTGGACTTTCAGCTGGTAACTCCCATAAGGTCCAAGGCACGGGTTCAGCTTACTAATCCACGAGTTTTCCTAAAATCGGTAGTCTGACGATGCAATTGGTGTGTGCACGTGTTATATTTTTTTTTAATAAATAAATAATATAATAAAAATAAACAAACAATATATACAAGTCCAAAAGAAATATAGAAAAAACTAACAAAAATAATATCTCCGGTTTTCTCATTTTGTTTTGGCAAGTTCGACTTTCCACTTTCCGTTTCAAGCAAAACCTGCACAACAAAAACAAAAACACCAAAGACGTAAAATAGAACAAAAAATTAAATAAAAATAAAATATATACAAAACCTAAAACCTAAACCTAAATACAAGTCCGCATCGGCGGCGCCAAAAACTGATGTAGTTTTAATTGTGGTAAGTAGAGTATCGTTCGCTCGGACTCGTTGAGGTTGATTTTAAGACTTAATTAAAGAAAATACTAGAAACAAAGAAAAGATTTTAACAATGTTGAGAGATACTGGGACTTAGGATTCCACCGAACTCTTTTTCTATGGTTCAATTATTAATTCTTAGACAATAACAGCTCCAAAAACAATAACTATTGACTCTAAATCTTTGCCAAGGTAGATTTTATAAAACATTAATTGTAAATGGTAAGCATGGATTATCAAAACACCTAAGCTAAGCATAACCCATCAAACGAAATCACAACTAATTAATTTAAAATCATAATTCAAATTATTTTAATGCAAAAGTCGTAAAAGAATTAAATAAAGTTACCACAGTTGATGAGAATTGGCTTCCTCCGTCATCCCAATGATGGGGTTTAGCTCCTCATATCGAAAACACGCACAAAATAATAATCCATAGCTCAAATAGGTGTTTTATTGAAGAAATTGTATAAAACAGAGATTTGTACGCTGTATTGGTGTTACAAGCGTCAATGTTACAAGAGAATAAGACTGTGAAAGAAAACGATAGTTGATTGACACGCCAGTTGAATTTAAGATCGCTGCCGCGAGTCCATTCTTCGTGTTCTTGTAACGACACTTCAAGTGTCGTCTCGCAACTCTTTTCTTCCTCTTCTCTGCCGGGCTGCTGCAACAACTCCTCTCGCAGCGTTTCTCGAAGCCTCCAATCGACCCCCCAGACTCTCCGTCCTCCTTCCTTGGACTCCTATATCTCTTATTTATACCAACGGGGTCAATATCTTGCGAGTATCTTTTCCAAATCTTCTCCGTTTCATTCTTGCCAAGCACGGATTTCTTTCTTTTTTTTTTCTCCTCCACACGTATCCCTATTTGATGCAAACTCTTCTAAAGATAGCGTAAATATAACAGAGTGTATATCCTTCCAATCTCACCACATTCTTTCCAAAAAATACAAAAATATCCTGATAATAAAACCTCCTCTGTTTCATGCGAATCCATGGATATCTTCTTCTCTTTTCGACCATAAGCCCATTACCAATCCTGTTACGATGTAACAGGTCCAAACTGCTCCGAGTCCGTGAAAAAGTTCGAGTAAACTCACCCAAAACTTAATCCAGTGAATCGCGCTGGTGCTGTGTATTTTTATTCCCGCCAATTTCTATTTTCAAATTATAAAGAAGATGGTTGCCCCTTATCAACTTGTGGGGTGTAAATAGCAGTTGTCCTGAGGTTGCCCCTTATCCAAACTGGGAGTCCGAATAGTAATTTTCTCCCATGAGCGCAAAAACCACTTTTCGAGCCAATTTCGCCGCAAAAGCTTATTTCTCCAAAAACACCTACAAAGACATAAAATACCAAAATAAGCGCAAAATCGAGTACTAACATTACAGAGAATTGAGACTAAAATAGACACATAAATGCGTCCATCATCTGTTGCCGCACCAGCAGCTTACCAATGTGACACAACTTCCCGGAGAGAGCCTGTCAGCATACATTGAAAAGTTCCAATCTCAAGTAAGTCTCGTCACGCAACCTTCTTTACAACCTACCGCCCCTCATTCTGACAAGTCCTGGGGACTGACTCCAACCAATGAACCAACCCCGACTAAGAGATGTGAATGGGAAGCCGGCCCTTTCAAACGTTTTATCAAGAGTGTAGAGGCTGTCTTGGTCAAAGACGATAAGACGAAGGTCCAAGTATTTGCACGCTCAAACCCGTTTGGAATTGGAGATCTGGTGACGAAGACGGCTACATTCAAAGTCGGGAGCATGACGGTGAAAATGACCACTCCACCTGACTCACCCACCGAAAGAGAATATGAACCATACGTGGTAGCAGATGTTATACTAGGCGGCTACTGCAAGCTCATCAACGCCGATGAACTAGAAGGCATAACGATTCACTCACAATGGCTCAAACCCTACCGAACTTAAGACGCTATGCTACCACTTTCCAGCGTCCTCCACCCTTTAAAACGCTGTGCTATTTCTTTTTCCAGCGTGTTTCCTTTTACAATTTCATGTCATATTTGTAATTCCCCAGAAAATGATTGCAATACTTGCATTCATAGTTGGGGTTTTCAATTTTTCAATTTTCAATTTAGTTGAAGCACTATTTCCATCTCGAGAACCTCTCTACCCCAAAAAACAAAGCCCTGAGTCAGCCTAAATCAACCCACTGGAGCAAGAAAGGAAACCCTAAGCAAACATCTCATGGGAAGAAGAAAATAGAACACGTGCACAAAAGGAAAGTGATTTGAGCCATCTGCCCCAGCAAGGCCAGGAAGATCTTGCATCAGGAACACAGGTCCGTAAGTATTCCATTATGGCATTACTTCTTTTATCACAAGGAATTACGTGTGAAGGCACACCCTTGCGCCTGAGAAGATTCAGTTGCAGTCTTGGCAAAGGGTTATAAAAAAAAAACTTTCAAATGGAAGAAAACCTTGAACCCGGCCGCCACTGAGTACAAGGAAGATGTTCGAGTGTACAAAATATACTTGGAAAGAAGAAAAAAGAAAAGAGGTTTTAGTCGCCAAGAGGGTCGGCCTCGCCTGCACCACCGTTGGGTTCTTCTCCATCACCTATTGGTGCTCCCCTCTCCGGATCTCCCTCAGCTTCTGCATCAGGCATCTCCGCAGCATCGCGCTCCATCCCAACATCATCAGCGGGAGTATCAAAAGGCACATCAATATTAGGGGCCACGCAGATTGCTTTCAAATGTTCAGGTTCGTCTGTATCGGAATCAAGAATTATCACGCCATCCTGGATCGGGTAATCACACTTGCCTTCATCCAGAGGTCGTTTATGCTCAACTCTCCGCCTCTTCAACCGCGCTGCAAATCTCTCTGCCCTTGCGCTTACTAATGTCTGCAGCGTTTCCTCGCGCCTCCACCGCTCCTCCATGTCAATCGCAGATGAAAGTGCACAGATACGTCCTCTGGTAATACGAAGGTGTGAGATAGACATCCCCTGTATAGCACGACCGACTTCGCGAAGTGGAAGATCGATCTTAGCCATTACTTCTTCATGTGCATGGTTTTCGGGCTTATCGACTTCAAAACTTCTTTCCGGGAAGCAAAGAATGATCGTCCGCTACTTCCATGATAAAGTGCAAAGGAGAGGAGGTTATGAGTGCACACAAAAAAAAAAAAAATCAAATCAATCGATCAGTTAATCAGAAGATCGAGCAATACCTCGAGATGTAGCATAAACGACCGCGAGAGATGATTCTTTATAATCTCGCAAGTCACGGTAATCCCAGGAGGAAAAGAAGTCTTTACTTGCCACCTATGAAGGCTGCTAATTCGGGATAACAATCAACGAGGCTTATCAGATGTACCTGAGGGAAGCCGTGTATGATGAAAGAAGTACACATGAAGAAGGGGCCGAGCTCAGATATATACAAGAGAAACCAAAGCGACTCACCAGATCAAGTCCTGTTTCCTTCGCATCCTTAATCAGAACCAACCAGTTCCAGGGCAACGCCTGACAATGTGAAAATATCCGGTAAATATGTATTCACTTTAGCTTGGTCATTTCAGTATATAAATATGTCACCATCTCATGCCTACCCCACAATAGTGTAACCATTATGTGCTAGGCAGGGGACTTAATGTTGATGGTGGATTTTCATTTGAGGTTAAAATTGTAAAAACCGGAAAAAATTATGCGCTGACATCTTGTAAAAGATAAAGCCATTAATAAGTGTTGGATACTCCCTCACTTAATTCACCAAGAATGGAGCATGTGGCAACAATCCCATTCTCGTGAATACATGAAATTCCTCCAGGTTGGAGCATGTGGCAACAATCCCATCCGTGAATTTCTAATCAGCCTTGTATTTCCAAAGTACTCATTATCGGTGTGGCATGACGGGCGAGTGTTACTCTTACGAGTAACACGAACCTCCAAGCACTATAATGAAACCATGTACGAAATACCCGTGCAGGTGACTCTCGGTGTGTTATACTAGCCCGATTGAGCCCCTCTCGGTGTGTTATACTAGTCCGATTGAGCATCCGGATTGACCGTATCAGTCCGGATATGATCGTAGTCATCCAACTCCATAAGCATGATTGGATGACCCAGATCAATTCCATCACCCCCAAGCAGGTATGGAATATCCACTGCCGAACCAATGCGGAACCCGCACGGTCGGCCATTGGCCTAGCTTGCCAAAAAACGTTCATACCAAGCATTATGGACGGGGAAACCCTAAAATAGGGTTTGCGGCATATTACATGTGTCGCAAAACAGTCTCAACCATCCATCTTCGCAGTATAGATGTAGATTCAAAGGGCCCAGAGCATGTCAACACGATCACCGTGGCCCGCCTACACACTTGACCAATCGGTCAAGACCAACCATGTTTGGTCATGACAAAATCGTCGCCCAAACAAGAGATGACGCACGGCTTTGAAACCCAAAATTAGGGTTTTGAGCATCACGAACGTCCATCTTCTCCGGCATGAATGGAGGGTCCAGGATTAGATTAAGGAGTCCGGTCATACCAAAGATGACCACCGTGGACCCATCTATTCCCTAACCCGATCGGCCAAGGCATATCATGCCAGCTAATCAAAACGCACGCTCAAACTAGCGTGGTCACACCTCCCAAACCACAACCGATCTCGACCACTCAACTTCGCGGGACGATTTGGATGGCTCGGATCACGTTTTCATGGGATATTCAGGTATAGGCGTAAATACCAGCCTATCACCCTCACACCAGGCCAATCGGCCAAGACCGACCAAGATTGGTCGTCTTGGAACGTGCTTTGAAGAGGGCGTGACGTGCGGCCCTTGCGGCACTAGTTTTTGTCGCAAATCGATCTCGACCACTCGATTTCACCTAGGATGAATTGAGTGACCCGGATCATACTTTCATGAGGTAATGGGGTATAGGCGCCTACACTATCATGCCATCTACACGCATGTATGGTCGGTTAGGCCAAAGTTGTATCCCATGCTTGGTTTCGACCAAGTGAAGAGTGATGCTCACAAGCACCTCTTCAAAACCCCGATTCCATCAAGCGGTCGTGAGATGAGTGTCTCAAAGATCATCTCATCCGTCCAACTTCACCGACTTGGTTATACGCCACGGTGGGAGTTAATTGGTTAGTAAGGTGTCATTACCCATCACTTTACCACACCATGATGCAATACCGCATAAAATACACACGATACTTCACAAGTATCGACTTCTGAACAACTTGAGTTATTCAATTCAAAGCATTACATGCTATCTTTCGTGGATCCACGATCCACACATTCCGGACATCAATCATGTCACAAACCGGGGGATACATATTGGGGTATTGGTCGGCGGTTTCTGGCGTGCAGCGTGCAACGCGCATCACAAGAACGTGTTAGGAAGTCATGGACGGTTAGAGATGAACAGGAGAAGTGGGCAAGGCTGGTCGTGTATCACCAACGCACAACTCCACTACTCAATCACTCCACTTCCTCCACTTCCCACGAGAGATGTGAATAAGACTCAATGACTTGTATAAATAGGTTCTCCGCCCTATTTCCAAATAACAGAGAAAAACAACAAGAAAACACCCAAAGCCTGCTTACACCAATCGTAAGCTTGTTCACTTTCCTGTTACAAGTCATAAGCAAGTCTACACCTTCACAATCTCAACACCTTCTTCGCTTCCCTCCCTAAGATCAACCCCATCTCCTTCACTTTGTGACCGAAACAAGTCCGGAACGGCCATTTCTTGGTTTAGGCCGGACTTGCTGTATTGATCTCTCGAATCTACAAGCACTCACCGCGCAGTGCATTTGTTTAAGGTTTAAATTCATTCCTCATCCACACCCCAAATTACTAAATTCTGCAGGAGTAGTTTTCACCCATAAACAAAACCACATCAATTTTTGGCGCCGCCGACGCGGACTTGTATTTAGGTTTTAGGTTTTAGAGTTATTTCTATTTCTATTTTTTGTTCTTTTTTACGCGCTTTGGTATTTTTCGATTCTTTTCAGATTTGAAGCGAGGCTACAAGGAAAGAAAAAGTGCTATAAAAGGAAAGCATCGCCAAAGAAGGAAAGAAAAGAGGAATCTGAAGGGAGTGAAGAAGAAGATTTTGTCTATAGCTATTTTGTTTTATTTTTTTTGAAACTGTAAATAGGGTTGTATTTTTGTAAATTTTCTTTTATTTTTGGAATTTTTGGACTTTATTTTTTTGGACTTGGACATTATTTTTAAAACCCTAAGGAAGGGTTAAAAATTAAATATAAACTGTTTGCAGGGAAGGACGACAGTTACGATACTGTCTCGGCCCCTCGGGTTCGTACACTGACATAGGAGTCGGTGGCCCGAGTCGACTTCAACGGTTCATCGCCCGTCCTGGTACGGAGGTAAGACTCTATCCACCCACGAATCTCCCGTCGGTGGGTTTTAATATTGTGTGACAACTCACACCGCAATAGAATGTCGAATCGGGTATTACAATAGCCAATACAACGAATATCCGATCGAGTTTCAAAATGGACGTTACTACTTTGACCATAGTATGAATAGTGGTTGGGAACATCAGCCTTTTCAAGGTTATGGCTCATACCATGATGAGCCAAATTACTATCCACACACGCACGGGTCATACGAGCAAAATTCCTCTCTACTAGAGTCCGCACGTAAGTTAGCTGAGTCAGCACAAAAGATACTTAAGTCGACACGTAGTTCAGCTGAGATGAATAACTTAGTCATGGACGAAAGCAATGCAACGTGTGAACCTTCTTTCCTAGATAAAATCAGGAAATCATGTGAGTCAACTCAGAAAATATTGTTAGAGGCCCGTGAAAGAACTGCTCAAGATAGTCTTAATTTCCAATATAGTGTTTCCAATAGTATCCTTGAAAATGAGGATAGTTATTTGCATAATCAAGATGACGAGGTTAGAATTGGTAACACTACATTTTTAGACGAGGTTCGACCATTTTCATGTTATTACAATGATGATTAGGATGAGGATAGTGTTGATGAAGAATTTGAAATAAGTAGGCATAGTGATCAGGAATTTGTTACTCCAATTGAGCTTTACAATGATAATATTTCTAGTTCAAATTCAAATAATTTTAATAATTATTCACCAATTCAAAAGGACGAGGATTTGACTAGAGATACCACCATTTTAGACGATGTAGTATTTCCTTATGATTACGAAGCCGATGATAGTTTTGAGGAACGAGTTTATTCTGAGAACATTGTTTTAGAGTCTAACGATTTAGAAACATTAGTCTTAGATAAAGAAGATGAACTCGTAGAGCTTTTAAATATGAGTGAGGATGCACCTTCCGATTATAACTTAGAAGAAGCAATTGACCATTTTCAGGATTCGGATGATCTAGAAATTAGGGAAATTGAAGATAGTCTATCTAGAGACACCCAAAACTCTAAGTTTGGGGGTGATTATCATTCTCCCCGTGCTTTACCTTTAGCTCTTGTAGAGATCCCTCACTTGGGACTTGATATATGTGCCTCAACCATTGTGCCAGATTGCCTTCATACTAGTTCTCCAGAACCTAATAATGTCCAGGAAGAAGTTCAGTTGTTGGAAACCCATCCTCTGGTTGATGTGGTTAGCCCAGGTTATGATACCCAGATTGATTTTGTTTTCCCACCAAATATTTTTCAACCAATTGTGGGAACGTATATGTTTCAGATGTGTCAATTATTAAGTTTTGAGACTAAACCTAAGTACTTTAGGAGATTAGAATCGACACATTTTCCTAAAATTGACCACCACTTTCATCGTGGCCAATTATGCGAGTCAAAACTGATTGACTTTAAGGATCCGCAGTTATTTAGGTTATTATTATGTGCTTCTAAGGTTTTACTTGAGTTTGTCCAGACTCTAAAACCTGAATCGGATCTTACCTACGAGGAAATGAAACCCATGAAAATATTTTATTTGGACCCAGTTATAGAACCTGAACCTGAACCACAGCTAGATGTAGTTGTCTTAAACAGGAAACTAGACAAGGGTGTGCTTCATTTGTTAATTTTCTTGGCATGTTGCAGATTCCTTTTACTTGTGATAGCTCTATTTGGTTTTGATGACCCACAGATATTTCGGCTATTGCTTTATGATTTTATGAGGTGACTAATCCTTTCTTAGTACGGGTTGAAGACGTTAAACTTAGCACTTCTTGGGAGGTAACCCAATATTCATGCGACACGGTAATATCTTTCCTTAACTCTTTTACTTCAAATGGTACAGATTTTGCTTGTTCATGCTTTTAATTTTATCTTTAGAACATTGAGGACAATGTTAGATTTAAGTTTGGGGGTATGGGAGAAACTTTTTGTTAGTTGCAATAAATAAACTCCAGAGCCTAGAAATTTATGCTAATTAAGGATGGAACTAACCAATCTAAGTGGATGGAAGCATTTTGGTTGTAGGAGTTGAGGAACCAATCTGATTAGATGGAAACATCTAAAGAGTCTATTCATAAAAGCACAGAGCTCAGGTGTTAGAATTAAAGAAAAAACATGGTAGTTTCACCATATCTCGTTGAATCCTTTTCACTTCTATTTTTATTTTGTTTTATTTAAAATATGTTTCTCTAAGTGATTAGGTGGGGCTCACGATTCAAGTTGTTACCACTGTTAGGGTGAAATAGAGTGATTCAAAAAAAAAAAGAAAAAAAAGAAAAAATCATTATGAAAAAAAAAAAAAAATTTAGACCAGACCATCAGACCAACCGGAATAAATTCAATAAAGTCGACCACTGGAACCCTTGTATATGCCAGTTGTGTTGACCTAGAGTTAAGATTATCGACCATTGGTTCCCTTGTATATGCCAGTGTGTTGATATTAGTCAGACTAGTATCTCAGTCCATTAGGATAGGTTCATTTTGGCAGTGGCCTTCAGACAGATATGAGAAACACCGTTCACCTTAGTCAACATCAAAACCATCTATGTTTTTCTATATCCATCTCTTAATTTATCCATGTGATTGGTTGACTCCGGTTATGATGTCCAGAAACTATCTGAGTAGAGCTTTGTGACTTATATATGAATTTTTAGTATGCTTGAGTGCAAACTCGTGTACAACAATTGGAATTTCGCATCAGGGTACTTCCTCCGTAGTCAATAACTATGCCAACCAAGGAGATTCTTTAGTGCCTTCCAAGGTTTTGCGTAGATAGTTAGGGTCTGGAGTATAAAGTTTTTGTGGGTACACCTCTGGTAAACCCTCCCGAGACTATAACTCGGCCACTAGGGCCACCTAGGGGTTTAAAGGCTTATTGCATACGCTAAATGCAATCGACGATGCCTGCGACAGTGAGTTAGGATTTTATCTATTTTAGATTTGCTCGAGGACTAGCAAATAATAAGTTTGGGGGTATTTGATAGACACATTTTTGTGTCTGATTTAATCTCAATTGTATATATTGTTAGTGCTCGATTTTGTATTTATTATGGTTTTTTATGTTTTTGTAGGTGTTTTTGGAGAAATAAGCTTTTGCGAGAAAATTGGCCCGAAAAGTGGTATTTGCGCTTGTGGGAGAAAATTACTATTCGGACCCCTCATTTGGATAAGGGGCACCTCAATTACTAAGGGGCTTCCACTTGTTATTTACACCCCAGGACACCCCAAGTGCTAAAGGGAGACCAGTCACGGATAAGGGGAGGTCATCCCTTTCATTTTGAATTAGAATTTGGCGGGAACATATTTATAGAGTTGCGACTTCCCTGTTTTGTGTTTGAACGAGATTTGCTCGTGGGTTTTCAATGGAACAAGTTTGGTTTGGGCTGTCCTACCGTAATGTGGTTGGTGATGCATTTGGACAGGGGAAGATTATCATGGGTTCACGATAAAACAGGGGAGGAGAATTTATCTCGGCGTGGAGGAGTTTTGATCGGACGTTCTTTACTAGTTGGATATGGATTGATCTGCTGAAGTTATACAGGGAAGTTAGCGTGCCTCAAATCGAAATAATAGGAAAGTTTCTTTATACAGGGAATGAAATATTTCCAGGAATAGTTGGGTATATACGGAAGATCCGTGAATGATTAGGAGAGGATTTGACGCAAGGAACGAGTGTATTTGGTCATGTTTTCGTCCAAGAGAGAGTTTGGGAAGGTTTGAACAACCCAGAAACGTGTAGAAAGGTTTGGAGGAGATAAATCCGTAACTTGGAGTAAAAGAAAATAAATTATTTTATGGAGATTTCGGGAGTGATTCTCGCGCCTGTTGTGTATATATAGGCAGCTGGGAGGTCGAGCAGGGGTTGTCGAGACTTTGGGGGAGTTTTGGGGTCGATTGGAGGCTGCAGAATCAAAGTAGAAAAGTTGCAGGAAGAATACGCAGCAGCAGGTGAAGAAGACGAAGAACCGACGCTTCAGAACTGTCGTTCTCAAGAACTGTCGTTCTCAAGAACACGAAGAACGGACTAACAGAGGCAGTCTTATTTAAACTGCACAAAAGAAGTATCATTTGTTCAACAACAGAACCTTAGTATCGTTTAAGAAATGGACTTATTTCTTTTGTAGAAATCTGTTTGTAACGCCTTTCAAAGCGTTGCAAACTGCCTGAGTTATTATCTTTCTCTTGTTTTTCACACTTTTGAGCTATGAACACCTATTTTGAGCACATGAATAACATGAGGAGCTAAACCCCAACACTGGGATGACGGAGGAAGCCATATTTCATGCGTGTGGTAATTATATTTAATTCTTTCATGACTTTTTGCATGGATTGTTAATTGTTTTATGGTTTTTATTGAATGGTTGTGATTTCAATTGATGGGTTATACTTAGGTTAAGTCTTCTGATATCCCATGCTTTAGATATACAGTCGTTGCTTTTCAAAAATCTACCTTGGAAAAACATAGAGTCAATATTTTATTATTATTTGAGTTATAATTGTCTAGAATAAATATATGAATCGCATGAATGAATTTTATGGTGGAATCCTGAGTCATAGTACCTCTCGATATTTGTGACAAACTTGTGAATATATTTTCTTTGTTTTTAGAATTTTCTTGAATCAAACCTTTACAAGCCCGAGTTGAACGAACTTTTACTACCACTTTACAAACAACTTCGAAACCACATCACCTGCCAGCCGCACCACTGTGCCAATGGCAAACCATGCCAGCCACGTCTCTGCGCCAAGGCATGCCAACCATACCAGCCGCACCACCGTGACAATGGCAAACCATGTCATCCACGTCTCTGCGCCAAGGCATGCCAACCATGCCAGCCGTACCACCGTACCAATGGCAAACCATGCCAGCCACTTCTCCACGCCAAAACGGAGGGTTGCAAATAATCAATGGCTACCCTTATCTTCGAGATACATATCTCGACCATCCAAGTTCGCCATCTAACGCACGACAACTTGCGAACCAAGGCCAAACACCACGGTTTGCACCAAACCCTAGTTTGGTCGCGCCTATACCATGCCAGCCTCTCTTTCACGTCATTGGCTGCCAAAACGAAGGGTTACAACGATCAACGGCCACCCTTCCATCTAAGATGCAGATCTTAGCCGTCCAAGTTCGCCACCTGACGCATGGCAACTTGCGGCCCAAAGCCTAAACACACGATTTGCACCTAAACCCTAATTTGGTCGCGCCTACTCTTTGACAAGGCCATGACTCAAGCGCCCTGGCTGCTAAAACGAATGGTTGCAATAATCAACGGATACCCTTCTCTTTGAGATGCAGATCTCGACCACACAAGTTCGCCACCTGACGCATGGAAACTTGCGGCCCAAAGCCAAAACACACGGTTTGCACCTAAACCCTAATTTGGCCGTGCCTACTCTATGGCAAAGCCATGCTCAACGTTGGCTGCTAAAATGGAGGGTTGCAATAATTAACGGCTATCCTTCCCTCTGAGATGCGGATCTCAGCCGTCCAAGTTCGCCACCCAACGCATGGAAACTTCTGGCCTAATGCCAAAACTACACGGTTTGTACCAAACCCTAAATTTTGGCCGCGCCTAAAACATACACGAGCATGCCAAAACCAGACCGGTCATGCCACTGGCTGCCAAACGAAGGGTTGCAATAATCAACGGCTGCCCTTCCATCTGAGATGCAAAATCTCCGCCACACACGTTCGCCACCTAACGCATGGCAACTTGCGGCCCAAAGCCAAACATCACGGTTTGTACTAAACCCTAATTTTGGCCGCGCCTAACACATGCCAAAGCCATGCACGATGCTGGCCGCCAAAACGAAGGGTTGCAACAATCAACGGCTACCCTTCCTCTTAAGATGCAAAATCTCGACCGTCGAGGGTCACCACCGAGACGGCAAGTCTCCCAAGCTCAACTTGCCAAGAAACAACAACATGCTACACATTTTCCACAAAAACACTCGAGACATCAACACATGTCACAAACTGGGGGATGCTCATTAGGGTATTGGTTTGGCGGTTTACAGCGTGCGGCGTACACTACGCCCGTTACAAGAAAGTGTCATAAGAATGAGTCGGTCATTAAATACAAGGAGTAATGGTGAAACGTTTCTTTCATTATGGAACATCAATTCCAGGCGTTACCCGTTACCACCTCCTTCCACTTTACTCATCCGTTCCCATTTCTTACGAGACCAGAGTACGTTTTGTTACGACTTGTATAAATAGGTCTTACCTTGTATAAATAGGTCTTATCTATTTCCACCAAACAACAAGTTTTGGGTCAGGAGCATACAACACTCAGAAATCACTTGCTAGCTTTCCCATATGTTAGCTTTCACTTTCTGATACAAGTCAAACAACTACTCTTCCAGAATCAACTATTCTGGTCTCAACACTCTCTTCGCTTCCCTCTCTAAAACCAACCCTTCTTCTTCACTTTGTGACCGAAGCAAGTCTGGAACGGCCATTTCTTGGTTTAGGCCGGATTTGTACAAATTGATCTCTCGAATCTAAAGTACTCCCTTGCAGTACATTTTTTAGGGTTTAGACTCGTTTCTCACTCACTCACGCGAAATTACCTAAATCAGCATAAACCGTTTTCACCCTCAAACAATTGGAGACCACAGCGGGAGGATTGATCTTTCGGTTACAATATCAATTTCCAGCTTTCAATCCCAACTTCAACATGGTGGAACTCAGATTCGGATCAGCTACGAGCCACAAGAACACTAACACGGAATTTGTCCCTGGTGTTAACGCTCCTTCTAGTGGCATCACTATGCCACCTATTGAGCCCAACATCACTGAAAGCACTCCTTCAGGTGTTACACCACCGGTCACCAGGGCCAGAGCCGTTGCCGCCTCTAATGCTTCTACGCAACCTGCCAATCCTGACGACACCGAAAGCCCTCCTCCAGGTGTTACACCACCGATCACCAGGTCCAGAGCTGCCGCTACCGCCCCTAATGCCTCGTCAAGCATGGCACCTCCGACTTCCACCAGGACTCCAGCTACCCCGCCAACAGGACGAGAAACCGGAGAAGCCAGAGGGAGCCGACCCTATACCGCCATCGCCGATTTTATGGAACGACGGGAGGTCCTTGCTCGAGCCCAAACGGACATGGTCTCAACTCAAAAATAAGTATTCATCTTTCTCAAGGCTCTGACAGAACGGCTACCACATGAGTCACGCCCTCTAGGGCCGATGGGAAACACCTCCAATACTCCTGACGCCGACACCTCGACAGAACGCATTGACGTAGACGAGGGGATCCATGCCGGAACCCCGCCGGAGAGAAGCCGGCCGTCCAATTTTGTCACACGAGAGGATTTGGAACAACTTCTTCGGAATCGAGTCAAAAGCGATGAAATAGACATACATCAGCATCAACCTCCTTACCCACCTGAGATACAAAGAATTCCTCTTCCAAGAGGGTACTCTTCTCCTCAATTCACTCTGTACGACAGCCTCGGGAAATGCACGAGAGCATATCTCTCGATTCCTGGAGTCCCTGGGCGAACACGAATACAATCACGTTCTCCGTCTGAGGGAGTTTTCGAAATCACTTACTGGAAGAGCATACACGTGGTACAACAACATCGCGCCAAACAACATCCCCAACTGGGGTGACATGGTTACTGCGTTTTACAAGAAATTCTTCTTCATGTCCGAACAAGTTACCTTCTCGGACCTAGGGAGGATGTACCAACGAGACAACGAACATCCGAATGAGTTCGTCAAGAGATTCAGGGTTCAAGCACTAGACTGTCATGACCCAAACGTGACCGAGCAACAATTGGTGAATTCCTGCATCAACGGTATGGCTCCCATTTACCACGCCTTTATAGAAAACCTACGTTTCCGGACATTCTCTGAACTCCACGAAGCTCCCAAGCGATCAGCCACGACAACACCAATATTATTGGAAAAGGCCAGACCAACCAGAACCGAAGACATACGCGAAACTCGCGGAAGTAGAAGTCTCATCAACAATCAGTACAACGCCGGCCCCTCCTCTGTGAGTGTGTTAGACGAGGGAGGAAAAAGGAAGGCCCCCGTTACGGACCAGCAGCCTAAACGCGAGGCGCCAACACGACGAGCAGCTCCGCCATGAAGAGCCGCCGCTAAAGCTCCCATGCATCGTCACGAAGCCGAAGGAAGTGTCTTGAATTTTCCATTTCCCATTGAGGAGGTAATCTAACTCCTAGAGGCGTGGGTTCAAGATGATGTTATCAGACTACCATCTCCCAGGCGCCCACCAACCGAAGCCGAGATGGCAAATCCCAAATATTGCCACTACCACAGATTTGTTCATCACCCAACCAGTGATTGCAATAAACTAAAACTTATCTTTAAGGAAAAAGTAGAGGCATGAGAACTTCAGCTGGGGAACGAGGGAGTACATAGAGATCCACTTCCGGTGAGGAATTGCGGGGTCTCCGGGGGCTCCGTATGCGAGACTGTACAATCCATGGTGCAGCATGTATGCGAAATTCTCTACTTTTCCAAGGCGCATCGCCAAGATATTTTCATGGATCTCAATAGTATCGTGTCAGGCAGACGACTTTTCCCTACCACGGAAACCGCGCAAAAAACCCAAGCGCTATCAGCAAACTATACTGAAAAGCACAACTGGGGACTGCTGACCATGACCTACTTAAGAGCATTGAATTCAGCAACACACTAATTGACGCGGTCTCTGACTTCAATACCGTTACTTTCAAGACTCTGAAAGTTGCGGGAGTTTTGAAGCAAGAAGCTACCCATCTCCCGTCCGTGATCAAGAACTCGGAGGGGGAAGCCTTGAACGCGCACGTCTACGTTAACCTCGAGATCAAGATAGGAGGCACCATGACGCATGGCAAGTTTCACATTGTCAAAGAACTAGGATACGACATGATCTTGGGGCGCTTGTGGGTATCCGACAACAAAGCAAAACTGGGAACATCTCCTCTGCCGATGTCGACACCCGATAGAATCTCCAACAAGCCATCCAACCCACAGCCGCGTCAACAACTTATCGACGGAATTCGATCACCCGTGGAAAACCCGTTGGCATTGACTCATAGGCTCCAAACACAAGTAAGTCTGGTCGAACGATCTTCTCCATAACCAGTCATTCCTTCTCTTATACCATCATGGGGACTCAGTACTATTGGTGGCATGGGCGCTGTCAAAAGATGTGAATGGGGCACCGGGCCATTCAAGCGCTTTTCCAAGGATCTAGAAACTGCAGTCGAAAATGACGAGACCAAGATTCAAGCGGTTGCACAACGCCCGAACTCATTTCAGATTGGAGATATGGTAGTCAAAGCGACTTTGTTTCAAGTCGGAAAGGTAATGATGAAGATAAATGCTGGGTGATGTACCCAAAGGCAAAGAAGACGAGCCGTATCTGGTGGAAGACGTCATTACGGGTGGATATTGCAAGCTCATCAACACCGACAAGCTGGAGGGCGTGATAGTTCACTCGCGATGGCTCAAGCATTTTAATACCTAAGGCGATGTACTACTTTTTCTTCCAGCACCTTTCTTTTAGTGTTTCCTCAGCCATTTCCCTTTCCACTTGATACTTGTATTCCCAAGATAAATGCACCGCTTGCATTCTCCATTAGGTTTTCGTTTTTATTTAAAGCATACCTTTTCTTCCAAATGAGTCTTACGAAAAAAAACCGTACTAGAATTACCTTATTCAATCATTCGAAGCTCTGATAGGAATAATATACGAATATGGAAAGTCGGGCAACCTATTCTAATGGAAGATTTGGATCTTTCGAAAAAGAAGCTTTATTCAAGGATGTGAAACCACAAACAGGATAATAATTGGCGAAACCCTAGCTTCGCCACAAATATGAAGAAGGTGAAAATGAGTCTACGAAGCGTCAACTACGCAACAAGTAAAAGCAATAACAACGGAAACTAGTCATCAAAAGCAGATACACGAGTTCCCAACTCCTCGGTCAGATCCCCTTTCAAGCACTTTCCCCAGCAATCTTTCGAGCAACAAAGGTTCCATCTGAAGGCCGCATCAGCAGTAGCAGTCTCAACGTCCTGCTTGGAGGCCTCAACGTCCCACCTGGAAGCCGTCTCAGCAGCAACAACATCCGTCTCCTTCCCGACGTCCGCTTCAACAATTGGCCCAGCATACGTCAATATGACTCCCCCGATGTCACCAACAACAGTTTCGACGTCTACTCCGAAAGTTGTTTCGGTTTCATCGAATGCAGCGTCGCCTTCCTCAGTAACCTTTCGAGGAGGATTTCCTGATTCATCCACATCAGAATCGAGGATTATGATGCCTTCTTGAACATAGAAGTTACGTGAGTTTTCCCTAATAATTTCACAAACTCAGTCTTCCGTCATTTCAACCGAGAAGCAGACCACTTCCGCCCTAGCACCTGGGCTGTGAAGAAGTGTTGTTGCACTGAAACCTTTCAACGCACTGGAATGCTTCGTCACCTTCCCATTCCTCCTCCATGTTCACCGAAGCTAAGAAGATCTAAACACGCACCCGCACTTCGCCTAGATAGGTAGAAGGTATGTCCCGAATAATTCCACCAGCTTCACGGAACAGAGATTCAACTCTATCTAATGCCTCCTCATGAGAAGAAAACTGGTTTTCGCCGATTCCAAAGTTCTTCTCCGAAGAGTTAGAGGTGCGGTTGTCACTGGAAGATACCATTGTGCGCTACAGAACCATAGAAGGGGGGTAAGTTTTCACCTTGTCTACACCAACAAACTACATTAGAAAGAAGAAAAAATGGAAAAAAAAAAAAAAACGAAGATGATACCTGTAAAGGGGACGGGCACAATTTCAAAGCAATCTGTGCGAATGAAGGGTTCAAGATCATCTCTTATATTTAGCAGAGCGACGAAGTCCCGAAAAGTAAAGCTCCCTATTAGCCGCGAATTAAGGCGTGATATCAGGTTTTAATTAGAACCTATTCTACCAGCAAAAATAAGGAAAAGTCTTATGCCTGGCCGTGCGAAATAATTAGGGTTTGGTGAAAAAGCGTGGAGGAACGTGTTCGAGACACACTTGCTCGCGTTGTTACCTCTCTGACGCCAGCAACAAGGTTTGAAAGCAGAATCGACAACGTAACACTTTTGGAATTTAGAGAGGGAGAGGCTCCCTATTCGAGATACGCATGGAAAGAGGCAACCGAACCCGCCTCACGGTATCAACAATCCGCGGCCGAGCCAAGCCAAGCCGCCCCCATGCCGCGCGCCAAACCAAGCGTCCGAGTCGAGTCGCGCCCGAACCAAGACGCGCCCAAGCTAAGCCGCGCAACTCCCGCGACTCCATTCCAAGCAGCACCGCGCCTGAGCCAAGTCGCACCCAAGCCAAACCGTGTCCAAGCTGCACCAAACCTCTTCCAACGCCTCACCGATCCGATCGCAAGCCACACAATACCTGCGGGTCTCATTCCAAGGTGACACATGACTAAACCGAGCTGACACCCTGCATCTTAACCAGCAATCACATCTACTGTTTCACGATCTGGCTAGTGAACGACGCAAGTAGAATTCATGCAAGGCCGTCAACATAAGGATCACAAATTCTCATGACACTCTCTGAAAAGGTTAGACGAATTTTCCTAGCCATCTTTCATGACCCGATGCTTCGATTTTGTCCTCGTTTGTCACCATCTTATGCTTACCTCACAATAATGCTCCTGTTCCGAGCTAAGCATGGGACTTAATGTTGATGGTGGTTTTTAGCTTAGGGATAAAATCGTAAAACCGTACATCTGGCATGACGTCACTATGACCAATAGCGCATTTATTGAAACAATCAGCGTATTTACGAAAGAATTACTAGGGTACATTTTTTTTTATATACATGTGTCATGTTACAAGACGAAACCCTTAGTATTAACTGACATCACCTCTGTATACACTTAACCCTAATTCTCCCACCGTGCCAATGGCAAACCATGCCAGCCACGTCTCTGCGCCAAGGCATGCCAACCATGCCAGCCGCACCACCGTGCCAATGGCAAACCATGCCAGCCACGTCTCTGCGCCAAGGCATGCCAACCATGCCAGTCGCACCACCATGCCAATGGCAAACCATGCCAGCCACGTCTCTGCGCCAAGGCATGCCAACCATGCCATCCGCACCACCGTGCCAATGGCAAACCATGCCAGCCACGTCTCTGCGCCAAGGCATGCCAACCATGCCAGCTGCACCACCGTGCCAATGGCAAACCATGCCAGCCACGTCCCCGCCGCGCCAACCAGGCATGCCAACCATGCCCGTCTCGCGCCAAAGCACCACCACCGTGCCAATGGAAAACCATGCCAGCCACGTCTCCGCGCCAAGGCATGCCAACCCGCACCACCGTGCCAATGGAAAACCATGCCCGCCCACGTCTCTCGCCAAGGCATGCCAGCCGCACCACCGTGCCAATGGCAAACCATGCCAGCCACGTATCTTCGCCAAGGCATGCCAGCCATGCCAGCCGCACCACCGTGCCAATGACAAACCATGCCAGCCACGTCTCTGCACCAAGGCATGCCAACCATGCCAATTGCACCACCGTGCCAATGGCAAACCATGCCAGCCACGTCTCTGCGCCAAGGCATGCCAACCATGCCAGCCGCATCACTGTGCCAATGGAAAACCATTCCAGCCACGTCTGTGCGCCAAGGCATGCCAACCATGCTAGCCGCACCACCGTGCCAATGGCAAACCATGCCAGCCACGTCTCTGCGCCAAGGAATGCCAACCATGCCATCCGCACCACCGTGCCAATGGAAAACCATGCCAGCCACTTCTCCACGCCAAAACGAAGGGTTGCAAATAATCAACGGCTACCCTTCTCTTCGAGATACAGATCTCGACCATCCAAGTTCGCCACCTAACACACGACAACTTGCGGCCCAAGGCCAAACACCACGGTTTGTACCAAACCCTAGTTTCGCCACGCTTATACCATGCCAGCCTCTCCTTCATGTCATTAGATGCCAAAACAAAGGGTTGCAACGATCAACGGCCACCCTTCCATCTAAGATGCAGATCTTAGCCGTCCAAGTTCGCCACCTGACGCATGGCAACTTGCGGCCCAAAGCCTAAACACACGGTTTGCACCTAAACCCTAATTTGGTCGCGCCTACTCTTTGACAAGGCCATGACTCAATGCTGACTGCTAAAACGAAGGGTTGCAATAATCATCGGATACCCTTCTTTTGAGATGCATATATCGACCACACAAGTTCGCCACCTGACGCATGGCAACTTGCGGCCCAAAGCCAAAACACATGGTTTGCACCTAAACCCTAATTTGGCCGAGCCTACTCTATGGAAAATCCATGCTCAACGCTGGCTGCTAAAATAGAGGGTTGCAATAATCAACGGCCATCCTTCCCTCTGAGATGAGGATCTCAGCCGTCCAAGTTCGCTACCCAACACATGGCAACTTCTGGCCCAATGCCAAAACTACACGGTTTGTACCAAACCCTAAATTTTTGCCGCGCCTAAAACATACACGAGCATGCCAAAACCAGACTGGTCATGCCACTGGCTGCCAAATGAAGGGTTGCAATAATCAACGGCTGCCCTTCCATCTGCGATGCAAATCTCAGCCATGCAAGTTCGCCATCTAAAGCATGGCAACTTGCGACCCAAAGCCAAACATCACGGTTTGTACTAAACCCTAATTTTGGCCGTGCCTAACACATGCCAAAGCCATGCACGACGCTGGCCGCCAAAACGAAGGGTTGCAACAATCAACGGCTACCCTTCCTCTCAAGATGCAAAATCTCGACCGTCGAGGGTCACCACCGAGCCGACAAGTCTCCCAAGCTCAACTTTCCAAGCAACAACAACATGCTACACGTTTTCCACGAAAACACTCGAGACATCAACACATTTCACAAACTGGGGGATGCTCATTAGGGTATTGGTTTGGCGGTTTACAGCGTGCGGCATACACTACGCCCGTTATAAGAAAGTTTCATAAGAATGAGTCGGTTATTAAATACAAGGAGTAATGGTGAAATGTTTCTTTCATTATGGAACATCAATTCCAGGCGTTACCCGTTACCACCTCCTTCCACTTTACTCATCCGTTCTCATTTCTTACGAGACCAGAGTACGTTTTGTTACGACTTGTATAAATAGGTCTTACCTATTTCCACCAAACAACAAGTTTTGGGTCAGGAGCATACAACACTCAGAAATCACTTGCTAGATTTACCATCTGTTAGCTTTCACTTTCTGATACAAGCCAAACAACTACTCTTCCAGAATCAACTATTCTGGTCTCAACACTCTCTTTACTTCCCTCCCTAAAACCAACCCTTCTCCTTCACTTTGTGACCGAAGCAAGTCTGGAACGGCCATTTCTTGGTTTAGGCCGGATTTGTCTGAATTGATCTCTCAAATCTAAAGTACTCCCTTGCAGTACATTGTTTAGGGGTTAGACTAGTTTCTCACCCACTCACGCGAAATTACCGAAATCAGCAGAAACCATTTTCACCCTCAAATAGAAGGCAATCGCGGAATAGGTAGCACGCCGGCATCTCGCTTCATCTTCTTAGCTAGCCGATCAACCCTCCATTCGTTGAGAGGCAGATTTATGTACTCTTCAAAGAGGAGGCCCCTTGGCTTCCAACCAATAGACGGAGATTTCTAAAAGGATATGACAAACAAATATAAAAGAAACTAAAACAGGAGTCGGCGGAAAATAAAAAAAGAAGAATGAAGAGGTACCTTAGAAGGAGGAGATGAATGTGAGGAATGTCCAAAGGCTTCACCGGTGGAGGACGCCTCCTCTTTTTGGAACTAGACGAAGGAGGTAATGCACTACCTTTCCCGTCTTCTTGAGAAGACTCATCGCCCAGAAGAGGATCCCAGCTGGTGACCAGTGGATGAAGAGGGCGACCTTTGTTGCTTGAGGAGAATTTGTATTTCTTGGAAGTCTCCGCATTTAACTTCACGTAACCTGATGCGTGCATCTCTTTGAAATCATCTTTGGTCAAAGCCGGAGGAGCATATGGTTCCTTGAGGAGGAGGTTCAACACGTTCCTGTTTATACCATTGTGGTACCCAAGCCACTCAGGGGTGACGCTAACTTGCCGACGGGATTGAGGCTGGAAGAGATCAAAATGACACTGGAGATCACTCATCCGAAGACCATTTTTGAAAACGAAGCGATCAAAACTCTTCCGAACTTCCTTATCTTCTTCAATCGAAGAAGGGAGAGGAGGGTTATAAGGAACTCCTCGGTCAAATCCCAGCTGCCGAGCCACACGAACTGTATTGTATGTCTCGGATGAAAATTTCCCGCCATAGAAACCAGGAAGACGCCTGGGTAAAGTAGAGACAATGATGTCGAAATCCTCGGCTGAGGGCATCTCCGCGAAAGACATCCTCATCGGAGATTGGACAACGAAATTATAATGCAGAGAACCGGTACGACCATCTTGATAAGTGACAGGATTGAAGTCAGCGCCCTTATCCATGTGATCCTTGAGCCTTGTCCTAGGGAGAAAACCCTTCTTGTGGTAAAGAGCCATCCGAGGGTGGGACTCAGGAACCGTCACGAGTCGCTTAGAACTGTCCTTTTGAGTGACCTCTTCTTGTCGCGAGAGAGCAAGGGGATTCAGCTGAGGAGGCATGTATACGGGAAAGCGCTCCCAAGCCCATGCTTGAATGAAATTGGCAGGAAGGAAAGTTTCAACCTCATGAGATCCGTCCACGCGACGAATATCACACACCAGCAAGTCCAAATGATGATACAGACAACCCAAGAACATAGGAGCAAGCGTAAATGATACGACACGGGGCATCAATACGGCCATAGGGATAAGCTCCTTCTTGATAGTGTCCCGGGGACTGTACTCAAATACATCATGACATAACCAGAAGAGGAGGAAGGCCGTCAACTCCGCTCTATCTGTCTCTCCCTCCCGAGGAGGAACACCCTCGCGTGGGCTAGAAAGCAGAGGAGCCCAATATTTGATCTAGCAGGAGAAAGAGGCTCGGCATTGCCCGGACTTCGGTTTCTGGCTGCTATTTAACTCTCTCACCTCATCAGACTCTTCAGCGGAAGATAATGACTTATTCCATGCAATAGCAACAATGGTCTCTTCCAGAAACACTTTGGCTACATTACCCAATGGACTCCTATACAAAGCACGTTTCTGTTCTTCATTCAAAGCCTCTTCATTCTCTAGTGCTTTAATCTTTTGAACAAGTGCAATTACTCCAGCATAGCTACACTTTATCTTCTTATCTACATTTTTTAAAAGAAAAACAAAAAAACATTAACGGTCACTTTTTTTCATAAATATTAGGTGATATAAAGAAGATAAAGTTCATTCTATCTATGGTATGGACCGTAGAATATATATCTAAAACTTTTCTAGACTTCTCATAACTTAATTCTATCTATGGCATGGACTGTAGAGGTTTTAACAGACTTCATTCCTGGAATGAAGTCCATTTCTATTGCATGGGCTGGAGAGGTTTTTCTAGACTTCATTCCTGGAATGAAGTCCATTCTATTGCATGCCATAGAGAGTTTTAATAGACTTCATTCCAGGGAATGAAGTCCATTCTGTTGCATGGAATGGAGAGAGTTTTAATAGACTTCACTCCAGGAATGAAGTCCATTCTATTGCATGGAATGGAGAGGGTTTTAATAAACTTCACTCCAGGGAATGAAGTCCATTCTATTGCATGGAATGGAGAGAGTTTTAATAGACTTCACTCCAGGAATGAAGTCCATTCTATTCCATGGACTATAGAGGTTTTTCTAGACTTCATTCATGGAGTGAAGTCCATTCATATGGCATGAAATGAAGAGGTTTTTAATAGACTTCACTCCAGGGAATGAAGTCCATTCATATGGCATGGAATGAAGAGGTTTTAATAGACTTCACTCCAGGAATGAAGTCCATTTCTATAGCATTGAATGGAGAGGTTTTTTTAGACTTCACTCCAGGAATGAAGTCCATTTTCTATGGCATGGAATGGAGAGAGTTTTAATAGACTTCACTCCAGGAATGAAGTCCATTCCTATGACATGGAATGGAGAGGTTTTTCTAGACTTCACTACTGGGAATGAAGTCCATTCCTATGGCATGGGATGGAGAGGTTTTTCTAGACTTCACTACTGGGAATGAAGTCCATTCATATGGCATGGAATGGAGAGGTTTTTCTAGACTTCACTCCAGGAATGAAGTCCATTCCTATGGCATATAATGGAGAGGTTTTTATAGACTTCACTACTGGGAATGAAGTCCATTTCTATGGCATGGAATGAAGAGGTTTTAATAGACTTCACTCCTGGGAATGAAGTCCATTTTCTATGGATATGAAGTCTAGAAATGGAACAAGACGAATCGAAAATCTAATGCAACAAGATGAATCGAAAATCAAAATAAAAATTCAGAAGAATAATAAACATCGAAAATCAGAATAAAACTTCTACTACTTCGAATTAGGGTTTTTTGGTACCTTTCGCCGGTGTCTTTGCTTTGGATTTCTTTGAAACTAGTTCTTCTTCAACTTCATTTACTCCTACAAACTCAACTAATTGACTGTTTATTTCTTCAACTTCTTCAACTTCATCGTCAGAAGATGATTCCACTACTTTTTTGCCCTTCGATCTCCTCATTTTTAGGGTTTTGATTTCTCTAATTTTTGATTTGGGGGTTTTGTTCTACTGATTTTTGAAGACTGATTTGATTTCGATTTGCGAAGATTGAAATGATTTACTGTTTTGATTTCTGGATCTTGAAGAAAAAAAGAGGAAGCAGTTTCTTCTCTGATAATGGCGGACGAATCAGTTTTCTTTTCTGATAATGAAAATGGAAAGAGAGGAGGCTAAAGCGTTTTTAGGAGATATCGTGTTTATGGGTGGGGCGGTTACAGTGGTACCCGACGCCACGTGTGATTATGATGACGTGTGTAAAGGGTATTTATGTCTGTTTTATATTTTTTTTTAATTGTGGACCAAATGTTAAATTTTTTTTCTAACAGGACTAAACTGATGTGGGCCCTGGCATAAAAGGACCAAACTATATTTTTCTCATTATTAATTTATCGATAATTTAATATCCCTTTAAATTAATAAAATTTAGTGGTCCCAAAGCTATTAAATTATACACTTGTCTGTTAAAGTTACCAATATACACTTCTGTTAAAGTTCACCATGATATAAGTAATCACGAGATTCACAACATGTGGAGGAGAAATACGGGCACAGACAAAGGCGATTGTCTCGTACATCCGAAACATCAAACCGATTTGACTCGTTATAATGAACCGAATCGCCAGAAAACGGTATCCAAACACAAATTACACTGAGTCGATGTCTGATTCAATTACTAACTCGCTTTTCTTCACAGTTTAAAACCCTTTTTGCACAAAAAAGAGAGCCAGGTTTCTAGCTCATAGCGCGGAGCCTCATTTACCTAAGATGTTAGGGTTCTAAAACTAAAAGAGATAACTTGAAAACTTTTAATCCTTTGAATGGGGATAAACCAGTTAAATTGTATTCGACAATTGATTGATTACCGAGTTCTACAGAGAAGCTTTAAATAGCTTAGAGTTTCAGTAAAATAGGTAACAGAAACTATAAAGAGAAATCACATAAGAAAAGGAAAAACAAAACTAAATAAGGCAAGCTAGCGAGTTTAGGAAAGAGTAGATAGGTCGGAGGTGTTGGAGTCCTAACATCCCACCCCCGCACATCTTTGCTTGTCCTCAAGCTGAAAATTCGGAAAACGAAGAATGATATCATCTGCATCCTCCCAGGTAGCTTCATCAGTAGAATGATCCTTCCATTTGATAAGCCAGCGTGTGATAGCCTGATTGTTGCGCTTGAACATTCCCCTTTCTAGAATAGACTCAAGCTGCCATTCAAAGTGATCAATAGTTCTGAGGCAAGTTATACAGAACAACAACATTTGCTTGAGTTTAAGCTTCAAATGTGAAACATGGAAAAGCTGGATGAATTTGGAAATGTGAAGGCAATGCCAATTTATAAGCAACATCACCAATCCTCTCTAAAACACGGAATGGACCATAAAATCGTGGAGATAACTTTGAATATGAAGTGGTAGCAGTGTGGGTGGCGATAAGGTTGTAGTCGAAGAAAAACCCAATCACCGACTGCAAAACTTCT
The DNA here is from genome assembly GCA_023531295.1 of Papaver armeniacum. Lineage (NCBI taxonomy): Eukaryota > Viridiplantae > Streptophyta > Magnoliopsida > Ranunculales > Papaveraceae > Papaver > Papaver armeniacum. Next base: position 76,811 of record JAJJWW010016986.1, read on the forward strand.
TTCCGTGCGATGGGAATTAGAATAAGACTTCATGCGATCTTGAGCATCTTGTAGATGGGTTTTGAGAAGGCGCAAAGTACGATCTCTTGCTCGTAAAGCTAAGTCAACAGCGGCAACAGCGGTAGAACCAGGAAAATATGCGGAGATAGTTGGAGGTGGCCTCTTTGTATAATGCTTCAAACGGAGTCATCTTAATGGCAGAATGGTAAGTCGTATTATACCACCATTCAGCCCATGGTAACCAACGTGCCCATTCATGAGGTTTCTCACCAGCGAAACAACGAAGATAACATTCGAGTGTTCTATTTGTAACTTCAGTTTGGCCATCGGATTGCGGATGATAGGCTAAGCTTCTACAAAGTTGGGTTTCTTGGGAAGAAAAGAAGGCTTCCCAAAAATTACTGAGAAAAATGGGATCACGGTCACTTACAATGGTTCGTGGCATTCCATGTAGACGAACAATGTCACGTACAAATACATCAGCAACCACCGAAGCCTTATATGGATGAGACAGGGCACTAAAATGCGCATATTTGGAGAGACAGTCAACAACCACTAATATGGAAGTACGGCGTTGAGAAGAAGGCAACCCATCTATAAAATCCATAGAAATATCAAGCCAAACATCGTCAGGAATAGGCAAAGGTTGGAGAAATCACGGAGGAGAGATCGCTCAGATTTATTACGTTGATGAGACTTCACAATGAGCAATGAAGGTTTTAATCTGAAGTTTTCATTCCTTGCCAATAAATTTTTCTTTGTAGACGTTTGTAAGTGCGAAGAAAACACGAGTGACCAGCACTGGGAGTGCTATGAAATTCATGTAAAAGCTTACCAATCCATGGAGAAGTTGGAACAACAACAACACGGCCTTTGTAACGAAGTATACCATTTGTATAAGAGTAATTTTTTTTGTAGCTTGGATCATCAACAAGAGCAGCAATAAGGGTGCTCATTTCAGTATTAATATGACATTCTTGAACAATTTCAGTAATACCCGAAAAAATTGGAGCGGTAAGAGCAAAAAAACTAGGATCAGAAACACGAGATAGGGCATCCGCAGCAACATTTTCCTTGCCATGACGAAAGACAATATCGTAATCGTAGCCTAATAATTTAGACAACCATTTTTGTTGTTCCATGGACGATAACTTCTGATCCAAGAAATACTTAAGACTACGATGATCCGTATAGATTTTAAAATGTCGACCGAGTAAATAAGGTCTCCATTTGTGAACCGCGGATACAATAGCAAGCATTTCCTTGTCATATATTGATAAATTTAAATTTTTACCACTAAGAGGCTTGCTAAAATAGGCAATTGGTTTTGATTGCATCAAGACAGACTCCCAAACCATTTCCTGAAGCGTCACATTCCAAAACAAACTCCTTTGAGAAGTCGGGAAGAACCAGGAACCGGGGTTGTTGTTAAAGCATGTTGTAGTTTCTTGAATGCCGTAGTAGCGTCCTCAGTCCATATAAATGCATCCTTCTTCAATAGTTGAGTTAAAGGCGCACTAATCTTCCCAAAATCTTTAACAAATTTTCGATAATATCCAGCCAGACCCAAAAAAACCTCGAAGACTCTTAATCGAACTAGGAATAGGCCATTGTACGATCATCGCTAATCTTATCACTCTCAACGAAACTCCTTGAGATGAAATGATATGCCCAAGATAGTTGATAGACGTCATAGCGAAAGTGCACTTGGATTCTTTCACATAAAGATTATTAGCACGCAAAATTTCAAAAACCAAGGATAAGTGTTGTATATGATCATCCATACAACTACTATAGATCAAAATATCATAAAAAAAAAAGTACAAACCGCCGTAAGTAAGGCCGAAATAGGTCATTCATCAAGCTTTGAAAAGTTGCCGGAGCGTTCGAAAGACCAAACGGCATTACCAAAAACTCGTAATGACCATCATGAGTACGAAATGCAGTCTTTGGAATGTCTTCCTCGTGAATTCTGATCTGGTTAAAACCGTACCGCAAATCCAGACTTAGAAAAATGAATTTACCATGTAATTCATCTATTAATTCGTCTACCATTGGAATGGGAAAACGATCTTTTATGGTCAGCTTATTAAGGGCACGGTAGTCTACACACATCCGCCACGACCCATCTTTTTTACGAACCATGAGAATGGGAGAGGAGTATGGACTAGAACTTGGTCGAATGAATCCGGCTTGTTGTAGTTCAGATACTATCTTCTCAATTTCATCCTTTTGGAAATGTGGGTAGCAGTAAGGTCGTATGTTATTTGGAGAAGAACCCGGAGCTAAAGGTATATGATGATCATGCGAACGCTTGGGAGGTAACGTTGTCGGAGTTGCAAAGACATCCTTGAAACTTGAAATTAAATCTTTGATTTCGGGAGGTCGACGGCTCTACAAGTCTTTGAAGTAGTAGTTGAAACCATTTGCAAAAGAATACCGTAATGTTCATGAGAAAGCAAACGTTGCATATGAGCACTATCCAGCATCATTACTGTTGGTGAATTATCCCCAATTAATGATACATCTTGTTCGCCTGACTTGAAGTCCATACGTAACTTAGAAAAATCCCAAGAAATTGTGCCCAAATTCCGCAACCATTGTATGCCCAAGACTGCATCACAACCACTAATTCCTAAAAGATAAAAATCAGTGGAAAAGACATAACCTTGTAAATTGACAGTAACACTCAAGCATGAACCATGTGTTTGTAAAAATCCTCCATCACCAATCATAACCTTTAGAGGAACATCATCCGATTGAATAGCGTAACCACACCTCTTAGCTACAGATGGATGGAGAAAAATATGAGTAGAACCGGAATCGATAAGAACTGTAATGGAACGCCCTTTAAGAAAACCAGTAATGCGCATTGTCGTAGGTTGTGGTGATCCCATAAGAGAATGCAATGAAATTGCAGATTCATTAGTTCCTTGCTCAACAGTTGAGTCATTTATTTCATCTTCACAGGTGGAATCCCTATCAAAAGCTGTAATTGTTAGACCGGAGCGCCTTCGGTACCATTAATTTAGGCTTGAGACAAACATGCCCAGGTTTGTAAGATTCGTCGCAGTTAAAGCATAAATTCTTGTCACGACGTTCTTTTTGTTCTGCCCATGACAACCTTTTAACACCAGGTGGTAAACCAGGTTTTGGAGGTGGTTGATGCGTGTCGTAGGTGCAATCAAATTAATTCAAAATTTCCACTCAATTAAAAATAATATAATGGAAGTCAAGTTCGTTCCCACGAGGAGCAAGAGATCTTAGTTGTAAAAGTTGTCACGAAAGGGGGGTGTAAAAAGCAAAAAAAAATAAACAAAACAATTAAAATCGAAAGTTGAAAGATGAAAGCAATAAGAGAGACAAGATCAAGGAATCCTTCTTCGTTACGAAACAATGAATTAAAGTTATGTCCTTTTCTACTTGTTATTAGTCACAGATTATCACCAACCGTAGGATAGCAAAAGTCCGCTTAGCTAGCCCCAAAATCCCTAATTTCAGCGAGTAATGTGTCCGCTTAGCTATCGATTCTATTCAAAAGAACCACCTTGAGGTCTCGCTTACAAGATGTAATTCCCGGAGAATGCATTAAGATTTATGAATTTAGGTTTAGTACTAGTAGTTAAACTCGGTTCGCTTGGTTCACTTTCTAGCGTTGTTTCTACACACAATTGCTCCACGGAATCCCTCGCAAGGTCTCGTGTTTTCTACTTGTGTAAAGTGTCGAGAACGATTACGTATTCCCTAACTTATACTAGATATAGATCAATTAACAAATCAATTTAGCGTGCACTCCAAACAATCTATCAATCAATCATGAATGTCTTTAAGATCACTCCTATTAGTAAAAACAATCGATAATCATGTGAAAAATCTCAAGATAGAATTGAAAACAAAAACTCAAATCATGTTAAGAACTAGAATTCATCCTCAATCAATAAGAAAACTAGCTACTCATGTTTTTGAAATTCACACAAATAATAATAATTAAAAGAAGAATTTTCAAATTCACACAAGTAATTAAAAAGAAAAGTCTTAGAAAAGCAAGCAAAAACACAAGTGTTGTGTGTGTAGAGAGGTGTGTAGAAGTTGCGGAGAAAACTTCTCTATTTATAGGCTTCAACATTCTCCAAATCTTCCAAGGAGTAGAATCCTTTTCCTTTTGCAATTCAATTTCCAATTCCAAGCTTTTCTCAACTCTTCCACCTTCTCTTTCCAAATTTGAGTCCAATTCTCCATCCAATTCCTAGCCCAAGTCTTCATGCCCATGAGAGAAGTCCATAGAAAGTTCTGGAATTTTGCTCGCCGGAAAACTGGGATTGTGGCCGGAATCCGGCTGGAATAAGTCGCCGCCGGCCGCCTGAAAATTTCTGTCGTCGAGAGAATATTCGACGGAATATTCCGTCAGTCCACCGTTAAGACTAACGGTCAAACGGGTCAAACTAACGGTCAACTGTTAGTCAAAGGTCAAGGAGAAGAAGTGAGTCAGACTTGAGTTAGCTTCTGACTCAGCTAACTGGGCTTACTCAGCTGAGTCAAAACTGAGTCAGCTGCTTACTCGGCTGACTTAATCTTATTCAGCTAACCGGAATCGGTCACTGAACTCGGTTGGGATCGGTCATCGGGATCGTCCGGATCGGTCCGAGTCAACTCGCCAGAAGGACGATTTTGCCGAGTTCTGTTCAATTACAGGACTTTCCCGGCCGAATTCAGGCCTCAATTTCTTCAGTCTTCCCCTGCTAAGAACCTACACATACATCTAACATTTTCATTCAACCAGTGTGTGTAACAGAGCTCATTCTTGCAGCTTCATTTCATAACCCATCAATCCCAGCTCTGTAACAGCTTTAGATCCTTCATCAGCATCACCTTCATGTACCCATTCCTCTGTTGTATAGCTTCAATGAATGGCAACACCCAATTTCTGCCATCAGACCCAATCCATCTTATCACCCTGAGCTCAATCTAAACAACAACATCGATTCTTTTCAATCGCTGCTCCATCTCAGACCACCAACACTGCTTCTGTAACTCAACTCACTCTCTGATTTCAACAACAACATCGATTTCAATCCAGCTGCAGCTTCACATTCTTTCACTCTTCACCAGAGACCACTAATACCACCTGTATCTTCCTCTTTGTTCGTCTCAGCAAACCCTCTTCTCAATTCTGCTCTCTCGCTTATGAACTGCCCTGAAATCAGCTAACCATCACCGTGCTTGAACCGATTACGGCGACCAACAGCATCAATCCCATGATCAACTCGGACCCATTCTCTTTTGATCTCTAATCGATCCACCAGCATTCATCGGTCTCGGCCTTTCTTCTCTCGGTTCTCAACAGCAGCAGCCGCTGTTCTTCTCCCTCGATCTCTCTATTTGACGGAAATCCTTCACGAGCTTCCTCTCGATTTCACTCAGCAGCAGCTCTATTCATTTTCTGCATCTCGATCTGTGCTCTGACATCACTGGCCGGTTAATAACAATCACTTCCATTGGCAGAAAGATCATCATCAAAACTTCTCGGCAACACCACCAGTGATAATCTCTCGTTCAATCACTCGATTTCATTAGCAGTCATGGCTGCTTTCCTTTACAATTTTTTGTGTATGAATGAATGAGAGGAAACATCAATTAGGGTTGTGTAATAATTCAGGTGGATTAAAACGCCCCTGGGATAAGACCACCCCAGTTTGGGTGCCCATAATAGGATGTCACTTCTGATAAGGGCTAGCCAGTTGGCAGCCTCTTAACCACAGCTAGTCTGTCTTTAATAATCCTCTAAAATAGAGATGCCCCTTAACGTTAACTGAGCTCCATATATCAATCGTCTGTAAAATGACCTTTTTGCCCTTTTGGCTCAAATTGGGTGATTTCTTCTTCTTTTCCTCCGTGCGACTCCAAAGTAGCTATAAAATTCAAAACAAGCGTAAAATACATAATTTACAAGAAAAATAGCAAAGAAAGCATAAACTACTAGATAGTAAATACGGTGTATTCTACACCTATCAAATTCCCCCACACTTAGACTTTGCTAGTCCTCGAGCAAATCAAACTAAAAACTCACAACTTCAAAGCGTTCAAGCGTCACAAGCATCAAAGAGTTATGAGGACATAGAGTTTCGCATGCTAGTAATAAGAAGTTAGAAATACTAAAGAACATATTCTCATTCTTAAATGTTGAGTGAGAAATAACCACACCATAATGAGAGAACGCGTGTTTGAGAAACGATCAATAAGCATTTCGCCTCGACACGCCTCACCAAAAGGATTTTATGATAATTGCACTCAAAAAGACGGCTTTTTTATGGTTCTCACATGTGTGCAGGTAGGAATGAAGAGAGAATTCCTGCGACACGTTGAATGGTGGGAAGGACAACTTCCGAAATATTTTTAAAAACCCACATCTTTTTGAAAAACCATTTTTCTGACGATCTCTAAGAAAGGAAATCAACCATTTTTATCGAGGATGAGATTACTTACTTACCTTCACATCCGATCGCCAATTATGATAACACCACTCTTACGGCATCCAATAGAAACGTCTTCCGCTCCTTATCTTCAACTTCTTAGTCTGCGTCTTCGGTTTCAACTATTGATGATAAACACTTGAATTTCATAAATCCTTGACATTTTATAACTCTTTACCTTGAAATCCTTGTCGCTTGAAACTACCTTATAGATTTTCCTTCCCCACGGCTCATTAAATAAGAACAAATATTTCTCTTGTTTTTTCTCTTTTTTTTTTTTTTTTTTTTTTTTTTTTTGATTAAAATTGAAACAAGAGAAATTAAATACAAAAATAAACCATGGCCGTGGGAGAAGTATTTTACCGCTTGATTCTTCACAACTTGTATCGTCTTGAAATCATAAACTTCAAAAATTCTCACCTTTTAATTTTCTTCGCTTTCATGAATAAGTCTTCATACTTGGATATAAAATTACCTCATTGTAGTGTAAGTCTTCAACGTATATGTAAAAATCCGCTCTTTGTATGTTGCTTTACTTGAATTTGAAATTTGCTCTTTTTCTCGTTCCGTTGCTTATAAACCTTAAACTTTTCCAACTTTCCTTGTAGATTTTGATGTCGCTCCTTGTTGATGATGAGAGTGTTTCTATGGATCCGTTGTTGTCGAGAGAGAGAATGGTGCTAACTGCAAATCGAACTACAAGAAGGAAGCTTTCATCCATGGACGTCACCCTCATGATTGACAAAATTAGCACTCAAGAGATCAAAGAGTAGTGCTTTTATTGGTGGGAGGTTGGGTAGCTCACCATTCTACCCGGAATTAACGTACGGTGACACACACTCAAAAGAAGCTCTTTAGTAGATGGAAGAATTCTGGTCGGTGCCTCTCATGATATGAATACGGGTAGTCTCCACTAATGATTGATCAGCAACTCTAATAACGCATTTCTCCCTGCACCAAATTCGCATCACCGGCATGATTAAATCCATTATTTAACACTCAAACAAACAAGAAATCCGAATGTAGTTCTCTAACATTTCCAAGTTCATTTATGTCGGTCAAAATCTCTATGTAAACATACCTAGAAATATGCTAGGGACTCTAAAATCTTTAAAAGTTGGAATTTTTATGTAAAACCCTTTTTTTTTTTTCAAAATTTTTTATCTTTTTGCTTTTTGTAATTTTTGTTTTAAAAACATGCTTAACCACTCCCCCACACTTAAACCTTACATTGTCCTCAATGTAATTGAATCCTCCTAGTAAAGTCAAGGTGGGAAATTTTAACATGATAAGAAACAATGAAAAAGAAATAACAAAAAGCAAAAAGATAAGAAATACAAAACCTATGGGTTGCCTCCCATTAAGCGCTTGTTTTAAAGTCGACGGCCCGACTTAGCTCTTGCAAGATTCATTAGCCCGGATCAATCTCTTTCACGGGAAAACATGATTTCACATCACTAGAGTATCGCGTTGTCTCAAAGATATTGAAGTGGATGAGTGTACCATCAAAATCCATAGTCAAGGTGCCATTTTGGACATCAATATTTGTTCCGGCGGTGCTTAAGAATGGTCTACCCAAAAGCAAAGGTGTAGACTTGGAAGAATTCTCATCATTCATGTCTAAGACATAGAAATCGGCCGGAAATACAAGCTTATCAACCTGCACCAAAACATTCTCAACAATCCCTTTCGGGTAAACATTAGATCGGTTAGCAAGTTCAAGAACTACCCCGGTCTCTTTAAGAGGACCGAGATTCAAAGAATCATAAATCGAGGAAGGCATAACATTAACCGATGCTCCCAAATCTAGCAAAGCTCGAGTAAACCTTGTTTTACCAATTGTGCAAGGTATATTGAAACTACCGGGGTCCTTTAATTTTGGTGGGAGTTTCTTGAGAATAAACGCATGAAGAATTCTCCCCCACACTCATGACTTCATTCCCTTTCAACCTTTTCTTCTTCATGCACAACTCCTTTAAGAACTTTGCACAACGAGGAATTTGTGAAGAGCTTCTATGAGTGGAATATTGACTTGTACTTTCTTAAAGATCTCCCAAATATCCATGTATTCCAAGTCTTTCTTTGATTTAGCAAATCGGCTAGGGAACGGGGGTGGAGTTGTGAAAGTAGGAACCGTCTCCTCGAGTTGGTTGGTTGGAGATGTTTTCTCCTTTGGTGCGGTTTCAATTTCCTCTTTCTCATCATACACCTTATCTTGTTGATTTGGTTGCTCCACTTGTATCCCACTCCTCAAAGTAATCGCATTAACGCTCTCTCTTGGATTAACAATTGGTTGTGAAGGAAGTTTTGTGGATGCTTGCGCTTTCAATAAGTTCACATCGGTCGCTAATTGCCCCACTTGAATTTGTAACTCCTTGATCGCCGAGTCGGTCTTTTGTTGGTGTTGTTGGCTTTGTTGCAACATAGAAGTAAGACCTTGCATACCTTGCATTAACACATTGAGCTTGTCATCATTCAAAGAATCACGCTCCTTGCCTTGTTGTGGTTGAAATTGTTGTTGAGGTTGAAAGCGTGATTGTTGAAAACCACCTTGTTGCTCATACGGATTAGAAACCGCCGCTTGCTTGTTTGCATAACTAAAGTTGGGATGATCCTTCCACCCGGGATTGTAAGTATTCGAGTATGGATCGTACCTTGGCCTTTGATTCGGATATAAAGCATTCACTTGTTCGGTCTCATTATCCGGAATAATTACCGCGACAATCCTTTGCATCATTATCTCCATGTTACTCATCCTTTGATCAAGATGTGATGATGAATCACTAACTTCATGCACTCGCCTAACCATTGGTTCATCCCTTGTGTAGAATTGTTGCGAGTTTGCCGCCATACTTTCAATCAACTCTCTAGCTTCGGTCAAAGTCTTGTTCATTAGTGCACCACCACCGCGGCGTCAAGAAGAGACCTATCACTTGAGTGGAGAGCTTCATAGAAGTATTGGAGTATCATAACGTCACTAAATTGATGGTGTGGACAGCTTGCCACCAACCTCTTGTATCGCTCCCAACATTCATAAAATGATTCTCCCACTTGTTGTTTCAATCCACAAATCTCCTTGCGAATTTGAGTAGCTTTGGATGCGGGAAAATATCTCTCGAGGAAAAGTTTCTTCATCCCATTCCATGTTGTGATACTTAGGAAGGCAAATAATATAACCATTCCTTAGCATTGCCCGCCAAAGAAAAGCGGAAAGCTTTCAACAATGCTCCATCCGCATTAGTCTCCGGTGGAAGCATAGCCATAACTATGGCATAGAAGTCCATAAGATGTTTATTTGGGTCCTCATTCACCATGCCATGGAACTTTGGTAACTCTCTAATCAACCCGGCTTGATTTGAAGGTTGAGTTAGTTTGGATACACCATTGTTGTGTATCAAGCTTGTGAGAAGCTAGGTCCTTTAGTGTACGATCAGCCATTGTGTCTTCCTCTTTGTCCGAATCACTTGATGAAGAAGGAGAAAGTGGAGTGTTAATCGCACGAATGAAATCCTTTAGTTGAGTCCGGATCGAAGACGTATTGGACTCAGTCTACCCCTTTTAGCATTCACCAAAGGTATAACACTGAAACAAGATTCTCACAAACTAAGTTAGATACGGTAAAGAATCTAACAAAGCAAGAATAAAGCAAAAAGAAAAATAAAAACAACTAAAAATGCCCGTTGCTCCCCTAAGCGGCGCCAAAATTTGATGCGTGTCGTAGGTGCAATCAAATTAATTCAAAATTTCCACTCAATTAAAAATAATATAATGGAAGTCAAGTTCGTTTCCCACGAGAGCAAGAGATCTTAGTTGTTAAAGTTGTCACGAAAGGGGGGTGTAAAAAGCAAAAAAAAATAAACAAAACAATTAAAATCGAAAGTTGAAAGATGAAAGCAATAAGAGAGACAAGATCAAGGAATCCTTCTTCGTTACGAAACAATGAATTAAAGTTATGTCCTTTTCTACTTGTTATTAGTCACAGATTATCACCAACCGTAGGATAGCAGGTCCGCTTAGCTAGCCCCAAAATCCCTAATTTCACCGAGTAACAGTCCGCTTAGCTATCGATTCTATTCAAAAGAACCACCTTGAGGTCCGCTTACAAGATGTAATTCCCAGAATGCATTAAGATTTATGAATTTAGGTTTAGTACTAGTAGTTAAACTCGGTTCGCTTGGTTCACTTTCTAGCGTTGTTTCTACACACAATTGCTCCACGGAATCCCTCCGCAAGGTCTCGTGTTTTCTACTTGTGTAAAGTGTCGAAACGATTACGTATTCCCTAACTTATACTAGATATAGATCAATTAACAAATCAATTTAGCGTGCACTCCAAACAATCTATCAATCAATCATGAATGTCTTTAAGATCACTCCTATTAGTAAAAACAATCGATAATCATGTGAAAAATCTCAAGATAGAATTGAAAACAAAAACTCAAATCATGTTAAGAACTAGGAATTCATCCTCAATCAATAAGAAAACTAGCTACTCATGTTTTTGAAATTCACACAAATAATAATAATTAAAAGAAGAATTTTCAAATTCACACAAGTAATTAAAAAGAAAAGTCTTAGAAAAGCAAGCAAAAACACAAGTGTTGTGTGTGTAGAGAGGTGTGTAGAAGTTGTAGAAAACTTCTCTATTTATAGGCTTCAACATTCTCCAAATCTTCCAAGGAGTAGAATCCTTTTCCTTTTGCAATTCAATTTCCAATTCCAAGCTTTTCTCAACTCTTCCACCTTCTCTTTCCAAATTTGAGTCCAATTCTCCATCCAATTCCTAGCCCAAGTCTTCATGCCCATGAGAGAAGTCCATAGAAAGTTACGGAATTTTGCTGTAGGAAAAGCTGGGATTGTGGCGGAATCCAGTAGGAATAAGTCGTCGCGGCCGCTTTGAAAATTTACGTCGTCGAGAGAATATTCGACGGAATATTCCGTCGATCCCCGTTAAGACTAACGGTCAAACAGGTCAAACTAACGGTCAATTTGTTAGTCAAAGGTCAAGGAGAAGAAGTGAGTCGGACTTGAGTTAGCTTCGACTCGCCTAACTCAAGGCTTACTCAGTGAGTCAAAACTGAGTCAGCTGCTTACTCGGCTGACTTAATCTTATTCAGCTAACCGGAATCGGTCACTGAACTCGGTTGGGATCGGTCATCGGGATCGGTCCGAGTCAACTCGCCAGAAGGACGATTTGGCCGAGTTTGTTCAATTCACACAGGACTTTCGGCCGAATTCGGGCCTCAATTTCTTGATCTTCCCTGCTAAGAACCTACACATACATCTAACATTTTCATTCAACCGAGTGTGTGTAATGAGCTCATTCTTGCGAGTTTCATTTCATAACCCATCAATCCCACTCTTAATGAATGACTTTAGATCCTTCATCAGCATCACCTTCATGTACCCATTCCTCTGTTGTATAGCTTCAATGAATGGCAACACCCAATTTCTGCCATCAGACCCAATCCATCTTATCACCCTGAGCTCAATCTAAACAACAACATCGATTCTTTTCAATCGCTGCTCCATCTCAGACCACCAACACTGCTTCTGTAACTCAACTCACTCTCTGATTTCAACAACAAAGATCGATTTCAATCCATTTTGCAGCTTCACATTCTTTCACTCTTCACCGAGAGACCACTAATACCACACAGTATCTTCCTCTTTGTTCGTCTCAAAGCAAACCCTCTTCTCAATTCTGCTCTCTCGCTTATGAAGCGCCACGAAATCAGCTAACCATCACCGTGCTTGAACCGATTACGGCGACCAATGACATCAATCCCATGATCAACTCGGACCCATTCTCTTTTGATCTCTAATCGATCCACCAGCATTCATCGGTCTCGGCCTTTCTTCTCTCGGTTCTCAACAGCAGCAGCCGCTGTTCTTCTCCCTCGATCTCTCGATTTGACGGAAATCCTTCACGAGCTTCCTCTCGATTTCACTCAGCAGCAGCTCTATTCGTTTTCTGCATCTCGATCTGTGCTCTGACATCACTGGCCGGTTAATAACAATCACTTCCATTGGCAGAAAGATCATCATCAAAACTTCTCGGCAACACCACCAGTGATAATCTCTCGTTCAATCACTCGATTTCATTAGTGATCATGCATTTGCTTTCCTTTACAATTTTCTGTGTATGAATGAATGAGAGGAAACATCAATTAGGGTTGTGTAATAATTCAGGTGGATTAAAACGCCTCTGGGATAAGACCACCCCAGTTTGGGTGCCCATAATAAGATGTCACTTCTGATAAGGGCTAGCCAGTTGGCAGCCTCTTAACCACAGCTAGTCTGTCTTTAATAATCCTCTAAAATAGAGATGCCCCTTAACGTTAACCGAGCTCCATATATCAATCGTCACGTAAAATGACCTTTTTGCCCTTTTGGCTCAAATTGGGCGATTTCTTCTTCTTTTCCTCCGTGCGACTCCAAAGTAGCTATAAAATTCAAAACAAGCGTAAAATACATAATTTACAAGAAAAATAGCAAAGAAAGCATAAACTACTAGATAGTAAATACGGTGTATTCTACACCTATCAGTGGTGCTGCTGTAATAGTAGGGTATTGCCTTGGTTGGGGATTGCGAGTAAAAGGTTTTGTGAAAATAGGTGTTGCAGCTAATATAGCATCCTCTTGATTTAATGCATAATCAAAAGTGTCGGACAAAGTTGTAGGATTAAACATACGGACTCCCGCACGAATATCAGCTCGAAGGCCAGAGATAAAGATGCTTATTTGATGCGATTCGGACATACCAGAAACAAAATTAAGCAATTTCTCAAATTCGGTAATAAATTCACGAACCGTACCTGTTTGCTCCAACTTTGATAAGCTGCTACATGGATCAATGTGTTTCTGAAAGTCAAACGAGCTAGAAATAAGCGAGAAAGCGTGTCCATGTTATCTCACCCAAGGATTGTCGAAGCCAACGATACCATGAGACCGAATCGCCATTAAGATGGACACCAACAATTTGTACCTTAGATCCTCTTGGACACCAACCAATAAGAAATATTGTTCGGCTTTGAAAATCCAACCTTAGGATCGGTACCATCGAATATGGGAAATTTCAAGTTAATCGGCTTCCACGAACACCATTGAAACCATTGGGTTGGGTTTGACGTTGATTTACTTGTGGAATTTGTAACCTCGTTTGTCAAAGAAAGAAGCAATAGATTTCAGTGCCTGAGTTGTTTCTTTTCGATCATCCATCAACGTCTTAACAAGAGATTCTAAATTTTGTCGATCTTCAGTAATCTTAGAAAGAACAGAAGTTAAATTCTCTGTAAGCTTACCAACCTGGTCTTCTAAATTTTTGATTGTCATCTTTTTTTTTTTTTTTTTTTGGAGAATAGAGAACTGGTAGAAGGTGTAATAGAAGAAAAAAAAATTGGGTTGGAAGAGTGGTCTCAGATCGAATGCTCTGGATACCAGGTGTTAGGGTTCTAAAACTAAAAGAGAGAAATTGAAAACTTTTAATCCTTTGAATGGGGATAAACCAGTTAAATTGTATTCGAAAATTGATTGATTACCCAGTTCTACAGAGAAGCTTTAAATAGCTTAGAGTTTCAGTAAAATAGGTAACAGAAACTATAAAGAGAAATCACATAAGAAAAGGAAAAACAAAACTAAATAAGGCAAGCTAGCAGTTTAGGAAAGAGTCCTAACATAAGAAGCCTAACATAGTGTTGGAGTCCTAACATAAGAAGCCACCCCTAAGCCGAGAAGTGAACCTCTTCAGCTCAATCTCTTCGGTTTCCATGGAAAAATCAAAGTTATCAAATCAGAGAAGTGAACGTAGACTCCCACCATCACCAGAGGTAGCACCTTGGCTTGTTATCCCACATGGAAACTATTGTAAGTTTCAAACTTTCTTAAATTTATTTGAAAATCCGAACAAATCTTACAAAAAATTCATACCAGAATTGAGTGAAAAAAGATTTTGGCAAAAAAACTGTCATCAAGGTTGGTTAATTATTGTTTGTGATGAGGATGATGATCCACATTTCAGTAATGGAGATTGTTTTCTATGGAATCCTAGTTCCCTAGAGATTGTTATGTTACCTAATTTAAACCATTTTAATCAATTAGATGGATATCATATCAAAGATTGTCTTTTGTCTTCGCCCCCTCAGAGCAGCCATACTAGTACTAGTGGTGGGGATGGGATTGAGGGTAGTAGTAGCAGCAATTATAGCCATAGTGGTAGTATCAGTAGTACTAGTAGTAGTTGTAGTGGCGATGATGATGATTCAATGGTTTATATCCTTTATGGTGGAGGTAAAAGTCCAGACATTCTTATTTATTGTCACCCTGGTGGAAAAGAATGGGGAAAACATGAGTTTGTTGATAAGATCGGAAGAATTGAATCGATGTTTTATTTTAAAGCCAAGTTATATATAATGTGTTTGTGCTTGGACCTCTTGGAGATAACAATACAACATGGTTCGATCAGTATAAATGAGTTGATTACCAAGAATGAAGATAAATTATTTAAGTCAGAAAGAGTAGGAGGATATTTTGATAATTGTAGTCACTCATATTATATGGAGTCTTTTGGTGAAGTTTTTAGAATCGACAGGTATCTCATTCAAAGAGGTGATTATGCGCACTTTATAACCAGAATGATTGTATCAAAATTGGATTTCTCTTCATTAACTTGGGAGGAAATGAAAATTTTGAAGGACCATGTCTTCTTCATAAGCTACTTTCATGATACGCTACTGTCTTGCTTGGCATCAGACTTGGGTTTATCAAAAGGTTGTGTGTATTTTACACTAAAATGTGACCTGAGCTTGTACAAGTATGACCTGGAGGACGAAAGCATTTTACTTTCTTTACTTTGTCTTGATATACCAACACCATGGATGTCGCCCAGATGGCTGATGATTCCTGCAACTTCGAGGTACGTAGCTTTAAAGAAGACGGCATTCTTGTTTGTTTTTTGTTTCATCAATTTCTGTGTAGCATACATCTTATTTCATTGTCACGTTTTTTAACTAAATTTTGTTTTCTTTAAACAAACACAAGCTACCCAATATGAATAACGAACAAGCACTATGGTCTGGAATGATTCTAAGGGATCCTTCAAGCAGCACTATGGTATGGAAAAATTCCATATCCAGGGGAATCCCTGAAAAAGAACCATTGGAACACCACTGTCCTGATAGTGATTGATCACTGGGAAAGGTTCCCTACTTAGTTCCCGTGGATTGGTAGAAAATGGTGTGGAAACTGGAAAGTGGTTACTTTTTGAAGAATTTGCCCATGGAGGTGGAATTTATCCACACCATAGTGCTGTGTTAAGTATCACAATCAATTGCAACTTCTTCCCCCTTTCATATTATTGAAAATTTTGATAATGTTCTGTTTCATTTTGTACGTAGGGTTGATGATAGTAGAACAACAACAGACCTTATGCTAGGAGAGGATGAAGACATAGAAAAAGTTATAAAGGCAACAGAAAGCAGAACTGGTACTGTAGATAAGGATGAGGATAAAAAGGATACTGAACAAGCAAGACTATTTATCAAGCTTGATGATGATATAGTGTGGGCTATGTCAAATTTTCTTCATACACTGGATTATGTACATTTGCGTGCAGTTAGTATAAAATATCGATCAGTATTGGACCTGAGAAGATACTCTTCTACTAGGACTGTACAGACCACAGATATATCTCCATGGCTAATTTCCCCCAACTATGATCAATCCATTTTCAATTTCATAAACCCAATGCATAATAATGAGAACTACCTCTTGAACATCCCTGAATTGCTGAAAGGTTCTAGAATTCGGTTCTCGAAAGGTGGATGGTTGCTCATGTCGAAATGCGAGACTTTGTTCTTCTACAATCCATTCACGAAATCTACTGTCAGACTTCCGGACTTGCCAAATTTTAATGGTTATAGCTACACAGGTATTTCATTCTCGTCCTTACCGACTGCTTCAGATTGTTTAGTATTTGCCATCGACAAAGAATTCAGGGATCAAGTTGGTATCTTCTTCATTAAAAGGGGAGATAGAGACTGGTCGTATAATCTCTACAATAATATTTACTTGCCTGAGGATAAGAAAACCCTGGATTTCAAGCCAACTCTCAACAATCCAGTATTCTACCGTGGAAGATTCTATTGCTTAGACCACAACGGAACAGTGGGAGTATTTAAATACGAACACCCAAACGTTAGTTGGGAAATTTTATCCATGATAACCCCGCCTAATTGTGGATTTATCTATAACAGTTTCTTGGTGGAGTGTGAAGGACAACTTATTTCGGTGTTATTAGGGCGTTTAGGAAATTGGGTTCGTATTTTCAGATTGAACGAAACCAAAATGGTCTGGTCTGAAGTTAAACATTTGGGGCGACATATGTTGTTTCTCAGCAGTACATCTTGTATCTCAGCAATTGCTCCGACAAGTCAAATGGAGAACAAAGTCTACTTTCCGAGGTTGCATAATGAAGGAATTTTGTATTATTCTCTTGATACCGGTATGTATCACTCTCTTGGTAGTAGACATTCCGCTAAAGATTATTGTGGTTCGAAGGAGAAATTACACTGCAGTTGGATCGAACCTAATTGGTCAGAGATATCAGATCACCATCTGGATTGGCTTAACATCTAGATACATTATCAGGTACTCTTGCAGTTCGTTTTCCTTTCTTGTAACAGTAGTATTTATTATGCTTAGCATCTAGATACATTATCAGCTACTCTTGCAGTTCATTTTCCTTTCCTGTAACAGTAGTATTTATTATTTATACGTATTGTATGAACTTAACAGTAGTGTTTTCTTATCTATAAGTTGTCTCCTTGAAATTTCTTATTAGGATGGGCAGTGAGTGCACTTGTGTTGATCATCTGAATGCTGAAATTCAATTGGATTGATGTTTTTTTTTTTAATCATCCGCGTTATGCATCTGCGTCCGTAGTTCTCAAAGATGGAAAAAGAAGTGCCAAGTCTGTTTGGGTCCTTCCACCACTGGTATTTCTGGGGATGTAATTTTTGTGCTTTACACGTTGCCCTGCAATTGCTGAATCTACATCTCAAATTTAGCGTTCTCATTGCATTTTCTTACTCCAAAACCAAAATAAAGAAAGCCAAGTTCATTATATTTACCAGTTGGCCAGGTGAAAATGTCCCAAACACCACACAATATTGTCCGAATTTGATTACAGTGATGTGATGTAACTTTCATTTTATTATTTTCGGTTTAAAGCAGATTTTACATTGCAAAGTGTAATTACAAAGTACATGGCACTTGAAAAATCTTCACGTTGAAGACTTCAATTACAAAGAATTAAAGAATTTGGAAACAAAAAGAGCATACATGAACTAACTATAACTTGGACCATGGGTGATCTTCATTTTAGTCATTATTTCTCATCTCTTTCTCTAGGAAAGATT
Source organism: Papaver armeniacum (assembly GCA_023531295.1). Classification (NCBI taxonomy): domain Eukaryota; kingdom Viridiplantae; phylum Streptophyta; class Magnoliopsida; order Ranunculales; family Papaveraceae; genus Papaver; species Papaver armeniacum. The sequence continues at coordinate 94,698 of JAJJWW010016986.1, forward strand.
GCTGGTGGCACATTCTACAGGAATGCCTTCTGGGAATCTTTTCGTGTCCTTACAGTAGTCATAGATCATATAATTCTTCTGAACCCATTTCATTTTCCCTTGGTTTGTTGAATCCAATTCTTGAGTAAGCCACGCGTTCTTGTTGGATGAAGGACTACCACTAGTACAAGAAGAATCACCTGAAGATGGAACACATGCTTCAGCATTGAAGTTCTGATACGAGGCGGTGAAAGGTGCATTAGCCCAGTCGGTCTTGATCAGACCACCTCTTGTAGCCCAATCGTCAGCATTCCACAGGCTAGAGTAGATTCTCATCGGTTGGTTCTTTGGGAAAGGAACGCCGATGGATTCAGAGTTCTTGAATTCTCTAATTGGAGTATCATCCACTGAAAAGCTGAACAAAGCAAAAAAATATTAATTAGCAAAAATGATACTAACTGAACTAGCAGTTTGCACTTGAGCAGTGCTTGTTATGGGTTTTGCACTTACACAATGCGTTGGGGATTCCAGAGGATGGAGTATTTGTGGAAGTCGGCAGTTGGGTCGAACCAAAGATGGAACTGTTGCTCTTTGTTTCCTTTTCCTTGACTGAAAACATTTGTGTGAAGAGTGTAAGGATCTCCACTCAAATTCCCCAAGAATTCAAAGTCGATTTCATCGTGTGTTGGCCCTTGCGATGACAACTGCATTAAGTGAACTTATTAGTCAATCAAAGATCACTCATGGATATGAAATTCGCAACCACAGTCCATGAAGGAAATGCTGGAAAAAAAAATGTTTTTGCAATGACTTACATAGTAGGCAGTGACGGTGCCAGCTGAGTTGCCAGAGACAAGCTTAAGCTGCATATCAATCTTACCAAACAGATATTCGTCTTTGGATTGGAAACCAGAACCAGAGGCTTGATCTAGAGACAGACTAAGAAGTTGTCCATTGTTGAGTATCTTACCACGACCATCACCCCAAGTGATATCAAAATCTTTGTCGAAACTACGGCCAGCAGCAGAGCTTAACACAAAAGTTCTTGCTAATAAAGAGACCATTAGCAGTTGTACTACTAAGCTAGAAGTAGCCATTAAATGAAGCTTTAATCAAGAGACTCGATACAATTTTGAAGATTTGAGTAGTGAATATGAGTTGAGGAGGCTTGTTGTTTTTGTTGTGGTTTGGTTGATAGTAACATCCAGTATTTATAGTGGTTAGAATTATGTATAGGGATGCTAAAATTTTGAAGGAATAAAATCAGAAGGCTATAGGAAGGTTCATGAGGTGGTTTAGTGGTATTCCTAGTGCAGTAGTATTAAGTTGGACACAGTTGGCAAATCGTCGTATCTGGTTGGTAGAGAAACGCGTCCGTACGTTGAAGTTTGGGCAAAAGTTAATAATAGCTCAAATCTTGCAGCTGCTGCCGCTTTTATGACATTGTCTCTCGGCTTTACTACTCTTTGCCTACTTTGATGATGATGTACCCAAATTTCCATGGCCAGCCCATCCACAACTTTGCTAGAAGGAGATGCTACAAACAATGCAAGTTCCGAGTTCCAACCACTCTTGTTTGTTTTTTTGGATTTTTTTTTGCATTAAAGTGCAGCACCGCCAAAGGTCCACACGGTCACACCTGACAAATTGACAATAACATCATGGGCACTAGTTGAGTGCCATATGTACATCTTTATACAGCTCAAAAGTTGATTCTTTTGTTTACTTATATTTGGTTTTTACAGAGCTAGCACGTGATTACTTGAGCAATTTAAGACACTAAACAGGGTGGATTTGTAACTAAGCGCATACTTAGCCAAGAAGGTAAATTGTTGTTGATCCCATACTGCCATACTGGATTCAACTCATTTATATTCTTAACTATCAATTAAAAGTGGGGAATAATAATGTTGTTAAAAGTGGTAAAGTATTATGTTAATGTTACCAAGAACATTTAAGTTTTCACCATATCATGATTTTCTTTCTCGAATCGAAAGGTAAATCTTGTATGGCGAGGTCAACAGTATACCTTGTACAGGGGAATCGATAATTCTCTCTTTTCTACTTCGTAAGCAAACAGGGGATGTAGCTCAGATGGTAGAGCAATTGCTTAGCATGTGAGAGGTATGGGGATCGATGCCCTACTTCTCCATCTTTTTTTTTCATTTTTTACTTTTGAAGTATCAATCTTATATTTCATTGCACTACTTATCCGTGAGAAAGAAGCTTCTCAAATAGGTTGGCAGAATAGAACTATAATGGATGAAGTTAAGGAAAAATTCTCTCAGTGTCAAAGTTTTTTTGGGTTTTTATTTAGTTCCAAGAACAGCAAACAATGTAGCTGATGTCTTAGCGAAAGAAGCTTAATCTTTTAAGAACATCTTGAATTGGAGAACTGTACCTCCCTCTTGTATTAAATATGCTATAGCAGTAGATAAATCAAATGTTAGGGATGCTTCTATTAGCCTAACATTAGATGGCTCTACTCAAGGGAACTAACTCCCTAAGTTAGTCTTTTGGAATGCATTTAACTTACAAAAAAAAAAAAAAAAAAAAGGTTCACGAGATAAACTAATTAAGAGGATGTTCATGGTACAAGATGTTACTCCTTTTTTTAACCATCTGACAGTGAAAATAGTGAAGCAGATTTTTCCAGATAGTTTGTCCAATTGGTTGTTTTTGGCATAAATCGCGTGTTCTTTATGGCTTGATCTTGACATGTTTAATTTTGAATGTCTCTTAGATTATAATAGCAGTCTAGATAAAATTATGGATAAGAATAAATTGATTTAAGTTGACTAGTACTCTTTAATAAGTCACATTATCTCTACTTTTTAAACGAGGTTACTACTAGATTACCGCAATGCGGTGGGGGCCGACCGAAGTTTGGGAGTGCTACGGTGGAAGGGGATGGGTTTTCGTGACAGTTTTGTAACATAGTTTGCAATAATTGTTGTAACAGTTTCCTAATAACATTTATAAGCGTAACATTTAGGTGATACTTGTTTTGTAACATTTTTTTGTAACAATTTAATAATAACAACGGCAGCTTTAGATCGTGTGGCTGAATTTTGCTAGTAAGTCAGGATCAAAATTAAGAGTATAGGTGACGGTCAGGATCAAACATATGGATCATGGATGCATATAACATTGGCTTGAATTTGCAAATGATAAGATCAGCATATAAAATTCCAAACATTGTATATAAAAATATAAAATATCGGCTTTTCAACAGTATACATTACATTTTCTTTTGTTATGTCATTCTACTCGTTACATTACTAGTTTACTACAGGGCAAGAAAAGAACCATTTCTTCTCAGAAACAGAACTAATAAATGAATTAAAGAATAATGATGGCTCCCCATACTGATTATAAACTCTTTTGTATCAATCTAGGAGAGATTGGCAGTAGCACATTCCGGGGGCATGCCCTGTGAAAAGCGTTTTTTGTCGGTACAATAGTTGTAAATCATGTAGTTCTTTTGTACCCATCTCATCCTCTTTTGGCTCGTTAAGTCCAATTCCTGTGAAAACCATGCATTATTGCCGGAGGCTTTAGATTTTGCGGCACAAGAAGAGGCAGTTGATGGAGTTGCAACACATGCGTTGGCGTTGAAATTGCGGTAAGACGCAGTGAAAGGAGCATGGGACCAATCGGTTTTTACAAGGCCACCCCTTGTGGCCCAGTCATCTGCATTCCATAGACTTGAGTAAATCCTCATGGGTTGGCTCTTAGGGAAGGGAACACCAATCGATTCCGAGTTCTTGAATTCTCTGATTGGAGTACCATCGACTGAGAAGCTGAAGAAGAGAAAAAGTTTGATCAGTTTCAAAATTTCAATGCATGAGTTTAACAAAGTGAGCTTGAACGGTAGTTTAATTGGAGTTTCGACTTACATAATACGCTGAGGATTCCAAAGGATAGAGTAAGTGTGAAAGTCGGCAGTTGGGTCGAACCAGAGGTGGAATTGCTGCTCTCTGTTCCCCTTTCCTTGGCTAAACACATTGGTGTGTAGAGTGTAAGGGTCTCCACTAAGATTACCTAAGAACTCAAAGTCGATTTCATCGTGTGTTGGCCCTTGGGAAGATAGCTGCATGACGCAAAAAATCATCATAAGTAAATTAGCAAGTAAGAAACTGCAAATAGTACTGAATTTGAATTACATTTTCATATACGGAACTGAGCTATGAGGAGTAAGTAGTGCTTACATAGTAGGCAGTGACAGTACCGGCAGAGTTGCCGGGTACAAGCTTAATTTGCATATCGATCTTGCCAAATAGGTACTCGTTCTTGGACTGGAAACCAGAACCGGAAGGTTTGTCAAGCGAAAGAGTAAGTAGTTGTCCATTATTAAGTATCTTACCACGACCATCACCCCAGGTGATATCCATATCGCGGTAGAAATTACCAGCAGCAGAGGCAAGTAGGACGGAACATGCCATTAGAGAAACCAACAAATGTAGTTTTGAAGCAGAACCCATTGTAAAAGGTTTTGATACAAGTTCAAATGATGTTTGTGAGTGAAATTCTTGAATAAGAAATTTGAATGAGATAATTGGATGCGTGTTGTTGTTGTAAGAGAAGCAGCATCCGCCATGCTTTTATAGTAGTGGCAAGTGAAGGGTGTTTGCAGTGAGGAAGGTTGCGAGAAAGAACGAGTTATGAGTTGGACACAGTTGGTATACTTTTACTTGCTCCCCATACGCACACGCGGTTTTCAACGTATGGGCTATGGGGTTGATAGTGATAGTAAATCCTGGAGACAGTTTGTTTTCTTGTAGCCTTTGTCCTTTGATTACTTTCGGCTAGCAATTGGTTGACCGTGACCTACCCCATATAAATTCTTTTTCTTTGTTTCAAAGAAGTTATGACCACTTGTAGAAATTTTTTAAAAGTGACAGGCTGACAGTAATTCAAAATCACCCGCCACGGAACTGCCAAGTACCTTTCCCATCATACCACAAGGCTAATTCTCATCATCACTCATCAGACGTGTGGATCTTTACTTCCTTTTCAATTTATTACATTCGTAGAAAGGCATTTACCAATAAAATTCAGGTGGGACAAGTAGTGGTTAACAATACCACCATGTTTTGTCTTGTGACTAGGTTCCCAAAAGACTAAAACTACAGCCACCATAAAAAATGTAACATCAAGTCCACTCTAGAACCACGGGCTCTCGGTGTTATCTGCTGGAGTTTGGATGGAATTCTCCTTACTTAAACAGGAGATTTATTTTTTACTATCTCACACGTTGGGTGTCATTTTGCGAATAAAAATCAAACTGTAATGGATTCGTCTTACCAAGTTCTATATGCCTACTAAAAAATGAGCACATTCTGAAATATGAAACCTCACAATCTACCGGTCTTAATTTCGACGGCCAAAAATCTGTTGATTTTCAACGGTTCATTTTTAAAGTAGTAGATGATGGTGTTATATGTCTCGGAATACGCTCATTTTTGGTAGGTATGTAGAACTTGGTAAGAGAAACATAGCCCCAAAATATTAGCTTCAAATCCGTTACAGTTTGGTTTTTGTTCGCAAAAATGACGCTCAATGTGTGAGATAGTGTGATAATTGAAGTGTGAGGGGATCCCTCCTCTTTTAGTTTTGAGGAGGGATCCCTAACACTTTTATTATCACACTATCTCACACATTAAGCGTTATTTTGTGAACGAAAACCAAACCGTAACGGATTTGAAGTTAATATTTTGGGGATATGTTCCTCTTACCAAGTTCTACATACCTACCAAAAATGAGCGTATTCCGAGACATATAACACCACCATCTACTACTTTGAAAAATGAATTTGTTGAAAATCAGCGGATTTCTCGCCGTCAAAATTAAGACCTAGATTGTGAGGTTTCATATTTCGAATGTGCTCATTTTTGGTAGGCATATAGAACTTGGTAAGAGGAACATATCTAGGGCTGCACATGGGGCCAGTACGGGCGGTTCTCTTATGGGCGGTCCTCGTACTTGGTGTTGACCGGTACCTCATTTTGAGGACCTGGTCCCTCGTACTTGTACACAGTGTTGTCCGGTACTCACGCACGGTCCTAAGACAAGTCCTAAGACTGCAGGTTTTTACCACGAAAATTTTTACAAAATATAATACAAGCATACAACTACAAGTATGCAACATTTCAGTAAGTTCAACAATCCAAAATAAGTTTAGGTTGCATACATACTTAAGTTCAACATTTCCCTAACTTCAAAACAACAATCCAAAATAAGTTCAGTTTGCTAAAAAGTAAAAACAACATTTCCACAACCATAAGTCTGTCTCGACAAGTCGACAAGAAATGAAATGCGATCATTGCAAACGAAAATGGATGGGTCGCCTGACCTGCACTTGCAAGTTGAAATCCTAGGCCACAAATCTGCACTTTCCCCTCCAATAAGGCCATTGATTGGATAGCACAACCTCAACTTTGTGTGTATTACAAGTTTACAACCAGTTCAGAACAAATAGCAAGCAAATACATAAGAAGTTCATAACTACAGTTGAATTTCTATAGATTGAATATTTTCAGTCCATTCATTTATAGTTGGAGTTGAATTTGATGTCATCTAACAAACAAAGATAAAAACAGACCCAACATTCGCATTATCACCATTCAAATACAAACAAGATAAGCAATTGCGAATGCAGATAACTCTACAAAATCAATCAATGGTTCAGATAAGTAACTCTGTTCACCCATTGCTTCAAAGTTCAAACAAATAAACAATGGCTTAACAAACAAAGATAAAACAGAACCAACATTGACATTATCACCATTCAAATACAAACAAGATAAGCAATTGCGAATGCAGATAACTCTACATAATCAATCAATGGTTCAGATAAGTAACTCTCCATTATACAAACAAACCCAAGCAAGAATTCCTCACTATATCATCACCATAGGCATAAAGTCATCAAACCAAATTTCCTACTCCTAAAATCATAAACCCACAATAATTTCGTCAAATAAACATACCCCCACAGTTGATTAAGCCCTAAATATGATTCTAAAATAGAAAGAAACCGATTTCATAACATAAGATATACCTTTATTGAGTACTATTTAGAAGACCAGAATGAGCTTACGCCTTCCAAAACCCACCCGAGTGGTTGATTTGATTTCTATCAAGATATTGTCATCAAACAAACACGAAACTAAGATTAGCAAAACATCAAAATTTATCAAACCCCAAAACCCATTTTGAAATAAACACATAAATCAAACAACATATATCCATTTATGGATTAAACGCAAAATCAATTCTAAAAAACGAGTACGTAAATATACTAGGGACAACGACATTAAGTTTACAAGGTCAAAAAGAAACCGACATGTAAACACGGCGGGAATAGAATCAAATCTGGAACAAACCACTATATGTAAGATATTAGCAACAATACCTTTTCAAAAGCACGCATTCTTGGTTTCAAATCCTTCTCAATGTCATAAAAATGGCAGGTGGAAACAACAAAAATATAGCCCTAAGTTTAAACGTTATAGCAGAAATCAATGAAAACCCTAAATCAATCTACAATCAATCTAAGTATAGATCCCATTAGATAATCTTAACTTCTTGTTAAGATTATTAAAACCCTAACCATGAAAACCCTAAATCAATCTACAATCAAACCCTAAATCGAACAAGAAGGAGAAGAATAATTACCTAAGTAGATGGTGAAGAAGAAGGAGAAGTGATCGAACTTCTCACGAAGAGAACAGAGAAGAAGTGATGGGAGTATGGCTGTATTGCTCTCTCAGGAGAAAAAACAAGAAGAAAATGAACTTCTCACGATAGTCTTCGGTCTTAACCTAGGATATGGACGGCTTAGATTAAAAATAGCCCAAGATCTAGACGGCTCATATTAACCGGTACTTATGGTATGGTACAAGCGTTTCTGTCCCAAGCCAAGAACCGGTGTGCATGACGGTCAGACCGGTTCTCAAGTCTCCGTGTGTACTGCCAGGCTACGGTTCGGTCCGGTTCCGATTCGGTATTTCCGGTTCCTGGCCGGTCCAGGTACTCTCAACCGGTTCTTGTGCAGCCCTAAACATATCCCTAAAATATTAGCTTCAAATCCGTTACGGTTTGGTTTTTATTCACGAAATGATGCCCAACGTGTGAGATAGTGTGATAATAAAAGTGTGAGGAGATCCTCCCTCTTTAGTTTTAGCTCAAAAGAAGAGACTTATCTATAACTAGGTTGTGTTTGTTGGCCACATTTTTTTTTTTTTTTAATTTTTTGTTAAAATTGGTGTAGTTATTGAATCTTGATCCTATCAAGAAAATTGTATGAGAATTTCTCAGTAGAATTTTACAGCATTACTAGAAAAAAAATTTAGATGATTGCAAAAAGTAACGTAGCTAAATCATATTATTTTTTGTCAGACTAAAAAAATATATATAGATCAAAAGAGAAGATATGAAAGACACCAAGAAAAACAGAAAATACCGGGAAAAGAAAAGAAGATACACCTAGATGGAGCCTAAATAAACAAGGTATGTTCACTGTCAAATCTCTATACAAGCATATAAACTCTGATAATAATGCAAAAACTAAATGGGGTAGAATATGGAATATGGAGACAACTCCGGCCGTAAAAACCTTTATTTGGAAGGTAGCACATACCATTCTACCAAATAGTATGAGAGTGGCTGCTATCTTACATGATATCGACACTAAATGCAAACTCTGTAACGAAGGTTAGGAAACTCTTACCCACCTTTTTCTGCAATGTAATTACGCCACTCAGGTATGGAAGCACTTCAATCTAGATATGGATTTCATTAGAAATGGCACAACAAGTTTTCATGAATGGCTAACAAACTGTTTTGAAAACCCAAATAGGGGAGACTACAATATAGACTGGCATGTACTGTGTAGTATTACAATTTGGATGATCTGGAAAGTTAGGTGTGATGCAGTATTTAAAAAGAAAACTCAGAATAGTATTATAACTGCCAACAATGTTATAAAGTTCATTAATAGCTACAATACAATGAACAACAAAGACCATAACATAATGGCAGATCTTTACTATAATTCTAAGACTGATGTCGTATTACAAATTAACAAATATCCTGCAGAAGGATTAGAAAGAAATATGACACTGAGAATTCATATTGTTCTGACTGTAACAAACTATAATATGAAAGCAGGAATTGGTTTAATTCTAGTTGATCATACAGGTGCTGCCAGAGAAGCAAGAGGTTACTATACTGACTATACAACAATAGAGGAAATCGAAAGAGCGGGGGTAGAAACAGCTTTCCAATGGGCATCATGTTGGAGTGGGAACAAAATATCCTTCAGAGGTGATTCAGAACTAACCCTTGTGTTGCTGGTAGGAATGTACGCAGAAGCCCGAAGACAGCGCTATCTGATCAGTGAAGACGTTGGAAATACAAACCAACTTGCCATCAATTTTTTAGCTCAGGACTTTAGCTTGGTTCTGAGAAGTGATGTAATATGGGCAGCAATTTTTTTTTTTGTTTTTTTTTTGTAACAAGTATGAGATTAGACATACCCGGATGGATCATAGCATATGGGCTCTTTTAACTTATCTAGCATTCAACAGTGGAATGAAACTGTAATGACAAACCGTTGTTCCAGAAATGGAAATAACGGCCACATCCAATATATTATCTTAGGAATCCTCTTTTATTAAAAAAAAAAAAAAAAAAGAGGTTGTTGGGTTGGAAATCGAAAATGATTTAGCTACTGCGGGATTATCCAGACAGATAATCCCGCCTCTAACATAATGATGGGACCCCCTATTTTCCTAGTGGGGTTGGGTGGGGTGGGGGCCACTGAACTGTGAGAGGCGGGATTATCTGTCGGGATAATCCCGCGGTAGCCCTATCACTTCCGGTTGGAAATTGTACTGAAATAGAAGGTAAAACATTACGAGAGGTGTTGTACTTCCCAATTCAAGACTAAAAGATTTATTTAGACAATTAAAACGGGTATATGAAATAATGCTTTCAAGATATAATCTAACAAATTAAGGTTTACAATTATTGGTTCAATCAAGAACACACAAGAATAAGTTTCTGATGATCATTAGAGTAACCAAAAAATTAAAAAGTTTTCATTATCATATTGAATGAGATAACATCTTCACTACTTATGACGTAACTCAAATCTATAGGAAATGCCACTTCATCTCCAACAGACATCTTTAACGTGCATCTCCAACAGGCATCAATGATGGCTTATGGGAGGAGAGGCATTTGTTCAAATTTGTTTAATTAGGTTTTCTGAATAAGCCAAAATAAATATTTTACGAGATGGAGTCTCGCACTAGTAGGGGCACTCGCACCCCAAACCCCTTGTACATATTTAAAATATTTAACATTATATTCTTCTTAATGTGCTCCACATTCCTACTAAAATGAGCATAATCCGAGGCGTTTAGCTCCACCATTTATCCATTTGAAAATCTGATGTTGAAAACTAAAGGTCGAAATTAAACTCGATAGATGACGAGGTTCGGTATCTCGGATGTACTAGTTTTTGGTAGGAATGTAGCGCTTTGTAAGAGGAGCATATCATCAAAAATTTAACTTAAGATCATTTTTTTCCTTTCTACAAAATAGCAAATTAATTAAATTTAGATAGCCAGGTTCATCACCTGTATAGCATCGTATTTTGCAAGTTCTTCATTGTCATGATATAGCTCCTTTGTCTCAAGGTTCGGGTGTTTTGAGAAGTAAAGGGATACTATCTCTTGCAATTTTGGCATCCACATTTGACTTAAGGAAATACAATTCAAATACGAAAGTACGAAATTAAGTCTATTGTATTACATTGGAATATTTGACTATTGTCGGGGTTTTTGCCACTTTTTACGGTTCTTTACTGCCACTGCTTTATCATCCACCTGGAGGTTATAACATCTTTCTATTATAGTCTGCATCCACTTCATTGTTGCGATTGCTCAAAACACACTTCCTTCCCACCTCGTTTCTACTCTGCATGTGAAGACTTTGGAGTCATGGATTGTGACTGTCATCTGTAAAAAGTTTGATGATAACTGCCTTCGATAGTTGTTCTTCAAAATAACAAAATCTACAGATTGTTAATTTTGAGACTGGTATTTTTAGTTGCATTGAGAGAAGGTGGGGTTGTGTTGGGTCTGTTTAGTCTTGTGGATTGAGGTATTTGGATGTTTTTTTTAGATGATGGCGGATCATGTTAACTGTAGTGACTGGATTGATTGGTATATTTTGAAAGCATTTTTGGCACATAGTTTTCCATATTATCCAGCAGGCTACTTGAGACAAATCGTGACTCTATCCAAACCCTGATGTTAACACTTGCAGCATCGGGGGAATTCTACGGCCCAGACCTAACCAAACTGCCCTACTAAAAGAGCAATGTAACATAATGTGGAAAATGTTAAGATCATTGGTGTTTGGGTTTTATAAGTGTCAAAATTGTGAAATGATGTGAGAATAACCATATCAACAAGTTCTTCACCATCTTAAAAAAGTTAGATTTGTATTTTAGAAGTTACTAATTAAGCAACCAAAAATTGAACAAATAGAAGTACTTCTATTTTCACGAATGTAAAAGTAATTTCTACATTCAAGAAGCAAAAACATTTCGATTATTTCAAGTTAAGTTTTTATTTTTTCTGACTTGTAAACAACTTTAGAACTATTTTTGTTAGTAAACCCATACTAATATTTTTTTCTTTTTAGCTGTCAGAAGTGGAAACTAGGCCTGAAAGAATTTTCATTTTTATCATGCCATGTGGACTGGCAAATGCATTTCCCCAATATAATAAAACTGATGAATTTTAGTAAAATAATATATTGTACTTAATTGTGTTAGGCGGAATCTTTATTAATAAAAAAAAAATGTATTCGTGTATGTCTGGTGAGAGTCTCACGAAATTAAACGTTCGAGTAATCAGAAAATAAGAGAGAAAATGACTTACAATATAAAATAAATATCCAAAAACAAAGTCTTTATTACTGAAAATAGTGACTCTATCACTCGATAAACCTTTCAGTCTAGACTGCATATAAATGGACTAAGTCTGCCTCTTAACCCATTTTGTTTGCCAGTTTTATAATGGGTGTAAAACTGGAAAATTGTCACCTACCAAATATCCTCATGTGACCGCAAACATCTTCATTCTAGGATCCACATAATTTTCAATGAATTTTCTCTTTGACCGATCCAAAAAAAAAAGAAAAAAGGATCCGCATGATTTCCATCAGCCAACAACCCCCTCCAATCCCAAAATCTTCAAATCATACACTGTATGGTACATCATTTGAGATAGTGTATTTCCGCTCTTACAATCTAGATTTAATTATTGGTATCTTTAATAATCAATAATAGGCTAAGCACGTAAGATTAACAGGGTCATAAGAGTAAACTGTGGGCTGGTCCATGCTTGTCGTTTTTCTTATGGGCGGGCCGGATTGGATATTGCCAGATCTATTGTTTAATATATTTTTTGATAAACTGAAATTTTATTAGAACTTAACTGAAGTTGCGGTCCTTTGCTAAAAGGCCACAAATCAGTGAATCATAAGCAACATAAGTTTCAATAGGCATTGATGTTTCTCTAGCATTTTTAGTTATAGCATCAGCTACCTGATTGTCATCTTGACTTACAAAAACAAACTCACAAAATGAAAAAATAGAGATTAAATGTTTTATATCTTTTATTAAATTCCTATTCTCTCATTGAATAAGTAATGTTCTCCCATTGATGGACTTTATAACAATCTTAGCATCTTCTTCAACTTGGACTCGAGAGTGTTGTTTTTCCTTAGCCCAAGTTAGCGTTTCCCTTACTGCCATACATTCCACTACTTCGGGACTTATTACTCCATCTCCACAACTTCCTTTAATTCCGAGACAAGTACCTGTATTGTCACGCATAACCATACCAATGCCAAAGTTATTAGTATCATGGTCAAAAGATCCATCAACATTGATTTTAATGATGCCCTCTAAAGGAGGCTTCCATCTTGAAATTTTACTACTAAAACTAACATCGTTTAACTGAGTAGAAAAATCATGCAAATGAGAGGCTAAATGGTAAAAATCATGCAAATGGTTTAAGAGAATCATTTATCATCTTTATTGTTCTCAGAGGAAGAGAACCAGCTGATGACCCGCTCAGACACAGAATTACAGTTATCTCTAATTGCATCTATATTAATATTAATGCCTCTCCAAATTTCCCTGGAATGTCTGCATTCGAAGATTATATGTTCTATGGTTTCTTTAGAACATCCACAAATATCACAATGAGTATCTACATCATTGTTGTATAAAGCTCTCTTGCTCTTTGTCATGTTGATGCCTATGATACATTTCCATGCAAACAATTTGATTATGTGGGCTTCCTTACATCTCCATAATGCCTTCCAAACCTTAGAGGGTACTGTGACCCCATTAACTTGCACTTCTCTATTACTATAAGTTAACATTTTGTAGGTACTTTTGACAGAGAACCTTCCATCGTCAGCAGGCATCCATACCATGATATCTTCTTTAATGTTATCTATGAAAAGTGACTGAATTCTTGTAGAAGTGTTGCATCAAATAACTTATTTAACAAGTTTATATTCCAAAGATTTGAGTCAGGAAGATATAGTTCAACAACATCTTCATAAAACCTATGAAAGTCATTGATAGGAATAGGTAGATGAATCATACCATGTATCCATTTATCTTTCCATATTTTAGTTCTTCTCCCATTATTGATCTCTATGAAGTAATTTTGCTACACAATCTCAAGTTCTTTTGCAATCCCATTCCAAGTATAAGAACAATTTTTAGCTGAAATATTTTGATGTATTAAGTCTCCACTTTTGAAGTACTTACTTCCCAAAACTTGATTCATCAAACTGCTTGAATCATTGCAAATTTTCCAAGCTAGTTTTGTGAGCAATGCTAAGTTGAGTTTCTCTAGATCTCTGAAAGCAAGACCTCCAAAGTCTTTGGACTTGTATACATTGAGCCAAGCAATAGGTTAGAACCTCTATTATTGTTATAGCCCCAGAAAAACTTTCTCTCCATTGTAGTCAACTGCTGTAACAAATTTCTAGGTAATTTAAAAGTTCCAATTTGATAAACATGTACTGAGTTAAATACATGTTTAATCATAGTTCATCTGCCTTCTTGAGAAAAAGAAGTACTTGACCATGAAGAAAATCTAGATTCAAAGTTTTCTTTAATGGAATTGAAGGATTGCTGTTTTGAGTGCGCATGAACTAATTGAGAGCCTAAATAATTTTACTTAGAGCTCATTACTTTCACCCCAAGAATTTGAGTTAAAGTAGCAACTACTTGAGGCTTAGTTTTCTTGCTAAAATAAACTGCAGATTTCTCAAAATTGATTACTTGACCAGATTGAGAACTGAAATTTTTGAAGAAGCTCCAATATATTATTTACTGAAGAAAGATTTTCTTGAGTAAAGATCAAGCAATCATCTGCAAAGAGCAAATGATTAATGGCTGGAGATAAAGCATCCACTTTAATACCTTTGATGGACTTATTCTGTTGAGAATTTGTAAGGTTCCTTGAGAGATATTCCATTGCTAAGATAAATAGATAAGGAGACATAGGATCTCCTTGTCTGATACCTCTTGTAGGAAAGAATTCTTCACATGGAGAACCATTAAGCATGACTGATAAAGAAGTAGTGCTAATACATTGAAATATTAGATCACAAAAGTCATCAGAAAAACCAAAGTATTGAAGTACCTTAATCAATAAAGACCACTCAAATCTATCAAAATCTTTGGACATATCTAGTTTTAAAGCCATCCAGCCAGTTTCTCCTCTTTTCTTCTTCATAGAATGAATGATTGATTTCTTGTGCAATGATTGTGTTGTCACTTATCAATCTGCCTGAAACATAAGCAGCTTCAAATAGAGAGATAATTTTATCCATTAAAGATTTCATCTTATTAACCAGAACTTCAGATATGATTTTATAAGAAGTGTTGCACAATCCAATAGGCATGTACTCACTTGCACTGACAACTTTCTCCTTTTTTGGAATTAAAGAGATGTAAGTCTTATTAATTTGCTTGAGTATATATTTAGTTTCAAAGAAATTCTTAACCATCAAACTTAAATCCTCGCCTACAATATGCCAATGGATTTTATAGAAACCAGCTTGGAATCCTTCTGGACCAGGAGCACTCCAATTTTCCATGCTTTTTAAAGTGCTATGTATGTCATCATTGGAAGGAATTCTTGTAAGAATCACATTATCTTCATTTGAAATGAGTGTGGGAATGATACTGTATAGACTTTCATCCAAAACTGGAGTAGAGGTGGTACTGATAGTCTTGAAATGATGAGTCAAGTGATTTGAGATTTCTTCCTGATAGACACATTTTTGTGTCTGAATTGTCCTCAGTGTCTCTATTGTTAGTGCTTGATTTTGTACTTATTATGGTGTTTTTATGTTTGTGTAGGTGTTTTTGGAGAAATACACTTGTGTGGAAAAAGTTGCTCAAAAGTGCTATTTGGACCCCCGGAGAAAAGTACTAAAGGCACCCTCACTTTGGATAAGGGGCACCTCGGTTGGGCACTGCTATTCGCACCCTCGCATGGTTGGGGACACCATCTTCATCGTTTGAAAATAAATTTTGGTGGAAAGGCGATCTTTCACCCGAGACATTCTGTTTTGATTTTGGAGGAATGCGGTGAGACTCAATCACTTGCTTTCGACTTGGATGATCTTGTTAGGCAAAAATGGTGGTATGGGCTTCTAGATTGACTAGTATTGGATGAATCGTCGGATTGAAGAAATCAGGGTACAAATGTTACGTGGAAGATATTCTCGGATTTTTAGTTATCTTTGAAATGATTTTGTGTGTCTACAGCACGCTTGACTTCATCGAGATACGCATAAGAAGCGTTTTGGTAGAAATTGGCTTCAGCGATGAGCGTGCAAGTGATAAAAAGGGAAATTATTTCCCGTGTCTGCCGAGGAGAATAATGCATTGATTACGAGAAGATTTTGGTGATTCGAGGTGCTGTGATGTATAAATAAGGTCCTTGGGAGTCATAGAGGTGGGGGAGGAGTTTGGGAGAGTTTAGAGCATCAACAGATTTAGAAAATCGAGTTAGAGAATTATTTTTTCTTCTTTTGCACCAAGAACACGAAGAACATAAGACGACAAAAGCGATCGTTCATGCTCTGAGTGTTAACGACATTTAGATGAGGGTCGCGGCTTCTGATAACAACATCGATTATTCTTTATCGTTCTTTATGCCCGGTGTTTGCAACAATTATAATCGTTGCAAACACTCGATTTTCATCATTTTCTCCATTTCATCTTTGTAAAACACCCTTTGAACAATAATAATGATTTTTGAGCGTGCTTCCAACATGATGAGCTAAACCCTTCCTCTGGGGCGATGGAGGAAGCCATTCTTTCAAGAATTATATGGTAATATTTACTTTATTAATTTATGCAATATTTTTATATGATTAATTGCATTGATAAAAAAATGAATTAAATGATTTTTATTAATCAAATGTGTTTTCTCTTGATGATGCATGCTTAGTTTTAGACTCTTGATGCGTTATGCTTGCGATTAACATTTGATATTTGGAAATCTGATTTTGGCAATACTTTAGAATCAAATCAATTGTTTAAATTGCATGATATAAATTAATTTTATAACCACTTAAGTATTGATGAATGGTGAAATCCTAGCTCCAGCCTCTCCATAATTTTCACAACATTTTGTATTTTGAGTTTGTTATAATTTTGCTTTAAAAAATAAGTTTAAAAATCTGCTTTCACAAGTCTCAACGAACTTTTTACTACAACATCATTGAAAATAACCATCAATTTTTTGGCGCACTTCACGCGGACTTGTCTTTAGGTTTGAGTTTTTAGATTTTTTTTTTAGGTTTTTGCTTTTAGTATTTTTGTTCTATTTTACGTTTTGGGTATTTGTCTTTTCATTCTGATTTTTGCAATTTGGAGCGGAAGAAAAAGGAGTTGCCAAAGCTTTTGGCAACCACTTAAATATTTGTAGTCAAAAGACAAAGCGAAAAGAACGAAGAAAAAAAAAATTAAAAAAAAAGAGAGAAAATTTTAGTAGATTTTGTTTTTATTATTTTATTTGTTTTTAGAAACTGTATTAGGATATTCTCTATTGTTGTAATTTTATTTTTATTTTGGACTTTACTTTTTGGACTTTGGACTTGGACATTCTTTTATTTTTAAACCCTACAGAAGGGTAGTTTAAATATAAACTATGTGCAGAGAAGGACGGCGATTACGATATCGTCTCGGCCCCTCGGGTTCGTACACGACATTGGAGTTGTGGCCCGAGTCGACTACAACGGTTCATCCCCCGTCTGGAACGGGAGGTAAGTTTGTCGAAACACTCGCGAATCCTCTGTAAGCGAGTTACTGTCTTCCTTCGTGTGAATATATGTCGAGGAACTGAATCCGGCTGCTTTAATTTCCTAGTAAAGGGCAAGGACTGGCCATACAAGATAAGAGTTCGGATTTCATCACCGTTCTCTTCTTGCCCGCCTTAGGAAAAACAATACTTACGCGAACCTAATCTTTAAAATTTGGAATAGAACGAGACCGATAGGGTAACGAGCTTAATAGGAAAGTCGTTCGAAAAATATTGGTTACTCTTTTAAGCATACCTCGAAGTTCATGATGGTTTCTGTGAGTTGAATGCGTGACTGCGCCGCCTTGTAATACTGGTGAGGCCTTGGGTATCAAAGCTCCACTAAGCTTCCCTCGCCTCTATTCAACTCACTTTAACTCGGATTGATTCCAGAGGGGTTTGCTCAGATTGTAACGAATTCCTTTTCGAAATATTAGAAGCTGGTCTAGAAACAATCTAAGTGGAGCCATCATGCTTTTTGTTTGCTAGAAATCAGTAGGTTTGTTGTGGTGGAGTCAGCCTTGTTTGTGTTTGCATAGAACTTCCCTTCCTTTTAGGATTTTTTTTCTTTTTATTTTGTTTTTCTAGTGTATGACCGAGGTCTCTAGAGAACGGGCTTGGAAAAGAAACACTCTGGGTCATTTGATTAGTGATAAACCTAGTAGTTCTTCTTGTGAAGCGGGAGCTCGAAGACTCTTCTTTTGAGAGCCCGTTTTGAAAACTTCGATTTTGAGAATCTTTCTCTTCGTGAGGAAAGTACCCTAGTACTTGATTACCAACGATGGCAACTTTGAAAGATTACATGTTCCCAACTAGGACCAACCGAGCTTCGTGCATTAAATTGCCAACCAATACGGCTAATTTCGAGATAAAACCTAGTCTTCTTCAGATGATCCCTATATTCTTAGGAAAAGATGATGAGAACCCTTATTTTCATATTAGGGACTTTGAGGAAATTTGTGGGACAGTTAGAATAAAAGACCTTACTAATGAAGTTTTGAAACTTAAGATGTTCCCCTTTTCCTTGAAAGATAAAGCCAAGACCTGGCTAAACAACCTACCATCTGAATCCATTGAAACATAGCAGGAACTTATTCTTTTGCTTTCTACATGAAATTCTACCCTAAGCATAAAAGCTGCGGTGACATTTGTTAGACAGAAAATTAGTTCCAGTGTGCAACAAGAGGAGAGAGTCTGTATAGGTTTCTAGAGAGATTCAATGATCTCCTATCCCGTGTCCTCACCATGGATTTGATAAGATGAAACTCGTAGAGATTATTTATGATGGTTTAGACTATTCGACCAAAGCCATGGTCGAGTCTATGTATTTGGTGAGTTCACTAGTAAAAGTTCGAGGAATATGCCTTTACCTTCTTAGGAGTTGTTCTTTGAGAAATCCCAACGATGGGAGTCTTGTGTTGAACCCCTAAAAGACTCTTGGTTAATAGAAGTAGCACCAATATGGTAGATACGAGTTTTGCGTCCGATGCTAAGTTTCTTTGCTTTGTCTAGAAGGTTAGAAGCCTTGGAAATGGGTCGATCTAAAAATGGGTCCCTTGTTGAACCTAATAGAGCCTCTCAAGTCTCTAGTTGTGGAATAGAGCCAGATAACTCATTTTGGGAAGGTCGGGTTAGTGAAGACCAAGCTCATGCTGTTTTATAACAATGCTAGGTTTGAGAACCGTCGGAAGTTTGACCCATACTTAGAGACCTACAACCCTGGTTGGAGGAACCATCCTAATTTTTCTTGGTCTAAGGGCCAAAATCAAGGTCAGTCTAGTAATTCTCAGCCCCCCCAGGTTTTGGTTATACTCAGAACCCTTCAGGTCAAACCCAGTTTGAACACTTCGAGAAAAAGATCTCTACCTTAGAAGAAGCTCTTACTATGTTAGTAAAGAACCATGATATGTTATCGAGATAACCACCTTAGCTTTCAATAAGAAACGAGGCAGAGAACCATAAGGATAATTCCAGGACTCTTGCTAAATTAGAACTTCAAGTCGGCCAAATAGCTAAGTATTTAAGTGAGAGAAAAGAAGGTAAGTTTCCTAGTCAATTTCAACCCAATACTAGGGGGGTCCATCAAATATCTTTAGTAGGCGAGGAATCATCAAACCATGTGAACTCGATAAAAACCCTTAGGAGCGGTAAAACGGTAAACAATAAGGTATCCATGCCTAGTGGACATCTTTGTAGTTCCACCTTCTACTTCCCAAGAGGAACCCGTGGCCGAGGAAACTGAAACAATCCCTAAGGAGTCCCAAGAAATTCTGATAGGACTACCTTTGTGCCTAGAGCCCCATATCCATGTTGTTATCCCCAACAAAGAAGGAGTCGACATTCAACGAGATAATGGAAACATTTAAACAGGTGAACATCAATATTCCGTTATTAGAAGCAATTAGGCGGATGCAGCTTATGCCAAGTTCCTTAAAGATCTTTGTACACGAAAGCGTGTTTAATGTCCAACAGAAAGCCTTTTTATTTTGGTCAAGTAAGTTCCATTCTTGAACCAAACACCCCCTAAGTATAAGGACCTAGATGCCCCACCATATCTTGTACGATTGGTAATCACATGGTCGATAAATCTTTACTTGACTTAGGAGCTAGTGTTAACTTACTCCCATACCATGTGTATACCCGGCTAGGACTTGGTAAGTTGAAATCGACCAAAATGACACTTGATTAGGCGATAGGTCTGTCAAAGTTCCTCGTGGTGTCATAGAGGATGTTACGATTGAGGTTGATAAGTTTATTTATCCGGTGGATTTCGTTGTTCTAGACACCCAACCTGTTCGGGACCCAAGTGCTCAAATCCCGGTGATTCTAGGTCGCCCATTTTTAGCCAGCAGTACGCTGTCATCAATGTGGTAGGACCGGGCTTATGAACATATCCTTTGGTAATATGACCACCGAACTAAATGTCTTTAATGTTACTAGACAACCTTACGAGATAGATGATTTAGAAGTGGTGAACATGATTAGCACTCTAGTTCCTGATCCTTTAGCCCGCACTATGTTTGATAATCCATTATTTGATGAACCTTTCAGTGCCTCGGAGGAGGTAACCATGACGAACACCTTAGTTGATGAGCCTATATTAGAGATTTTCTTTGATAATCCCTTATATGATGATGTTGTTCGTTTAGATGACCAGTCTCCCAAAGAAGCTAGTTATTGTGCTGACTTTATGGACCCTAGAATCTATCCCATAGATTTTGGTCCATTTGAGGATATTGTTCACCCTAAGTTTGGGGGTAATGATGACTCTAGTGATCGTCTTGTATCCCTAATTGAAGTCCCTAACTTGGGACTCGAGCTTTGTGCGTCTAAGGTACTACTTGAGTTTCTTCAAACTCTGCTACCCGATCCTCCAGATACCGTCCATGAAGAAACCCAGTTCTTAAAAACATATCATTCGGTTGAACCTGTTTTACTAGACACATATATAGAGCCAAAAGAGACACCCCAGATAAATCTAGTTGCCTTGATAAAATCCCTGGATCAAGTTATGCTCCGTCTCTGCTCATTTTCTAATCCAAGATGGTAGTCTTTCATTTGTGTCTCATTCTATTTGGTTTCGAGGACCCGCAACTATTTATTTATTGGTATATGACTTTGGAATGTGACAATCCTTTTTGAGGTATTTGATGTCTAGCTAAGGACTTTAAATTTAGTATTTTTGGGAGGCACGCCGATGCTTACGGTAATATCCTTCCTTATTTCTTTTTCCATCCATCAAGTGGTGTGAGTTTTCCTTGTTCATGCTTTTAATTTAATCTTTAGAACATTGAGGACAATATTAGATTCAAGTTTGGGGGTATGAGAGAAACTTTTAGTTGCAATAAATAAACTCCAGAGCCTAGAAATTTATGCTTATTAAGGATAGCACTAACCAATCTAAGTGGATGGAAGCATCTTGGTTATAGGAGTTGAGGAACCAACGATTAGATGGAAACGTCTAGAAGAGTCTATTCATAAAAGCACATAGCTCGGGTGTTAGAAAGAAAACATGGCGGTTTCGCCATATCCTCGTGATGGAAACATCGAAAGAATCCCGATCACTTCTTTTTTTTTTTACCATTGCTAGGGTGAAATAGAATGCATTTGAGATAAAAAAAAAAAAAAAAATTGAGACCGAGACCATTAGACCAATAGGAATAAATTCAATAAAGTCGACCACTAGTACCCTTGTATATGCCCGGCTAAGTTGACCTAGAGTTAGGATTATCGACCATTGGTTCCCTTGTATATGCCGGTTGTGTTGATATTAGTCGACCAGTATCTCGAGTCCATTAGGATAGGTTCACCTTAGTCAACATCTATGTTTTTCTCTACATTAATCTTCTTAATCTTTCCATGTGATTGGTTGACTCCGGTTTATGATGTCCAGAAACTATCTGAGTAGAGCTCTGTCACTTTATATGAATTTTAGTATGCTTGAGTGCAAACTCATGTACAACAATTGGAATTTTGCATCGAGGTACTTCCTCCCGTAGTCAATAAGTATGCCAACCAAGGAGATTCTTTAGTGCCTTCCAAGGTTCTCGTAGATAGCCGGGATCTCGGAGTAAAGGTTTTGTGGGTACACCTGCAGTAAACCCTCCAGGAGACATCACTCGCCGCTAGGTCAACCTAGCGGTTTAAGCAACTTGCCGCACGTGCTAAGTGTAGTCATTTTGTTTTCTAGATTAGTTTGCTCGAGGACTAGCAAACAATAAGTTTGGGGGTATTTGATAGACACATTTTTGTGTATACAATTGTCCTCAGTGTCTCTATTGTTAGTGCTTGATTTTTATTCTTATTATGGTGTTTTATGTTTGTGTAGGTGTTTTTGGAGAAATACACTTGTGTGGAAAAAGTTGCTCAAAAAGTGCTATTTGGACCCCCAGAGAAAAGTACTAAAGGCACCCTCAATTTGGATAAGGGGCACCTCAGTTGGGCACCTGCTATTCGCACCCTCAGTTTGGTTAGGGGGACACCATCTTCATCGTTTGAAAATAAATTTTGGCGGGAAACTGATCTTTCACCTAAGACATTCTCTGTTTTGATTTTGGAGGAATTGCAGTGAGACTCAATCACTGCTTTCGACTTGGATGATCTTGTTAGGCAAAAACAGGGCTGGTATGGGCTTTTGGATTGACTAGTATTGGCTAAATCGTCGGATTGAAGAAATCAGGGTACGCATGTTACGTGGAAGATATTCTCGGATTTTTAGTTATCTTTGGAATGATTTCGTGTGTCTACAACACGCTTGACTTCATCAGATACGCATAAGAAGCGTTTTGGTAGAAATTCGGCTTCAGCAGAAGCGTGCAAGTGATAAAAAGGGAAATTATTTCCCGTGTCTGCCGAGGAGAATAATGCATTGATTACGAGAAGATTTTGGTGATTCGAGGTGCTGTGATGTATAAATAAGGTCCTTGGGAGTCATAGAGGTGGGGGAGGAGTTTGGGAGAGTTTAGAGCATCAACAGATTTAGAAAATCGAGTTAGAGAATTATTTTCTGTTGCTGCTGCACCAAGAACACGAAGAACATAAGACGCACAAAAGCAGTCGTTCATGCTACAGTGTTAACGACATTTAGATGAGGGTCGCAGCGCTACAGTAACAGCAGCAGTTATTCTTTATCGTTCTTTGTAACAGTGTTTGCAACAATTATAATCGTTGCAAACACTCGATTTTCATCATTTTCTCCATTTCATCTTTGTAAAACACCCTTTGAGCAATAATAATGATTTTTTGAGCGTGCTTCTAACATGATGAGCTAAACCCTTCCTCTGGGGCGACGGAGGAAGCCATTCTTTCAAGAATTATGTGGTAATATTTACTTTATTAATTTATGCAATATTTTTATATGATTAATTGCATTGATAAAAAAAATGAATTAAATGATTTTTATTAATCAAATGTGTTTTCTCTTGATGATGCATGCTTAGTTTTAGACTCTTGATGCGTTATGCTTGCGACTAACATTTGATATTTTGGAATCCCGATTTTGGCAATACTTTAGAATCAAATCAATTGTTTAAATTGCATGATATAAATTAATTTTATAACCACTTAAGTATTGATGAATGGTGAAATCCTAGCTCCAGCCTCTCCATAATTTTCACAACATTTTGTATTTTGAGTTTCTTATAATTTTGCTTTAAAAATTAAGTCTAAAAATCTGCTTTCACAAGTCTCAACGAACTTTTTAATACAACATCATTGAAAATAACCATCACTTCCCTAGTTTGCAACCACTTATTGTCATGATCTTGAATAGAATCTAATTGTTTCTAGTCTTCCTCCTGTTGATTCTAGCATGAAAGTATTTGGTGTTGTTGTCCATATCCTTGATGAAGCTATCTCTTGAATTTTGTTGATAAAACTCAATCTTTATCTTATGCTATTTGCTTAATTCTTTGTCGATGTTGATAATGTCATAATTTGTGCTTTCATCTGAAGGCCTTTCCTGTAGAATATTTAGTTCCTTTTGCAGACTATCAACCTTTTGATTGATATTACCAAAATGTTTTCTATTCTAGATAGATAATAACCTTCTTATTGTGTGAAGTTTACTGACTAATTGGTAGGCAGGAGAACCATTAACACTAGAATTCCAAGTATTTGCCATAACATTAGAACAATATTCATCATTTAACCAAGTTAGAAAAAACTTAAACGGTTTCCAGCAACTAGGGATAAAGGCATCTGTAACTAACATAATTGGGTTATGATCACTACCAACTTGAGTAAGGTGATAAAGTTTAGAGTTTGGAAAGTTTAAACCCCAGTTAACATTCCCTATAGCCATGTCAATTCTATATTTCTTAGTGTTTGTACCTAGATTGTTGTTAGTCAAAGTATAATTTTTTCCTCTAAAGCAAATATCTTCTATAACCACAACTAGAGATTGTATTATTAACCCAACCATCATAGGAAGAAGAGACACTGCTATCAGGGTCTTTCAGATGAAAATTAAGGTCACATATAACTATCCATGGATTGTTATTAGCACCACTAATTCTCTGGATGAAATTTCATTGGTATTTTTTCTTAGAATAATTAGAGTAGCCATACATACAAGTTAATAAAAAATCATGCTTGCTAGGATCAGCTTGAACCAAAATATTAAACATGTTATTGTATGTATCAACAATATCACAGGTAAATCCATTTTTCCAGAGCAAAGCAAGTCCTCCAGAAGGACCTTGTGGTTCTATGAAGGCACTATTTTGGTATTGATATTGTTTTAGAAGAGGAAAACATTTTTGTCTAATTATTTTAGTTTCACACAAAAATATAATATTTGGATTTTGAGTTCTAATTTGATCACTCAAATGATTCCTAATATCTGATTTTTTAAAGCCTTGAACATTCCAAGAGATTATTATAACCAACACAGAAGATATAGTGAAGAGTGTGAGTAGAAAAGAACAGGTAGTTTGATTATGACAAGACAGATGAGTAATATAAATGAAAAAAATTGCTTTATGCAGAAGTAATAGAAAGCAAAACAAGAAAAATAGATGACTAGTGAATAATATTAAAATAGGATTAACATTATAAAACAGACTAATAAAGAGAAAGTATGATGAAAATAAGTAATAATTCTTGGAATAGAAATTACTTGATTTTCCTTTTCTGTGTTATTTGCTTGGTTGTCTCGGATTGTGAACCTTTGAGCTGTTTGATTTCCTGTGATGAGATCAATATTGGCATAGATTGGGGTGTTATCATATCCATTATCCAAAACTCTATGTCGTTTTCCAAGTCTGATGGTATCCTCATCTTCTTCAGAAGTATTCTTCTTGAGCAAGAAATCAATATTAATTGCAACTCCATCATTTGGCGGGACGAAGATAGTAGTCTTAACATTATTTTTCCGGTTCTTCCTATAAGATAGAGCTTTAGAGGTTGAGGAGGGGACTATGCTTTTCCGAATGTTATTAACCTTATACTTATTCCCAAAAAAGTATGGTTTTTCATGTGCCTTAGCCAGAAAGTCTGCAGCATCCTTACAAGCACTTTTACAGTGTTTTACGACATAACAATCAGTGCATATGCCACTAGGTTGGCACTCATAGAAAAATTTAATCCAACTTGTCACACAAGCATTTGTGATAGCTTTAAACCCCCTTCGCAGAGGATCAGTAAGATCAATATTGACGCAGACCTTAACTGGGTCACTACTAACATGAATGACATCCCTAGGTTCAATGGCAACAACCTGACCCATTATTTCTCCAATCTTAGTAACTGCAGATATGTTCATATGCTCAGGTAGTAAAAACTTTAGCTGAATCCAGAATTGCTGAAAACCCCAATGCTTCTCTGTGTAAATCATCTTCGGGATGTAATCATAAGCAACCAGAAAGTGTTTGTTGATGCTCCATGGAAGTTCATCAATCACTGTATTTAAAAACTCCCATTTGATAAACTTGAAAATCATGATATTAGGCTCGACCTCTATGACTTTGAGATCTTCATGGGTCATGAAAGGCCATGTGAATCCTATAAACTTTTCCACAGTCTCGACATGCATACGCCATTCAATGATAACCTTGCCAATAACACTAGCCTCCCAGTCATTCTCCTCCTCTTCTCCCTCATTGGTAGGTTGATTACAAACAAAAACTTCATTAGTGTCTCCCAGATCCTACATAACTTTCTTGAACTTGTCGACTAGCTCTCCAACTGGTTCATTGTTTTCACTTTCCATTCTTGAAAATATTTTGACTATAGGGTTTGTATGAAGAAACTTAACCCTCTGAACAGGTTCAAGAAGATGATTATATATGTTTATTTGGATGGGGATATACTAAAAATATTAATCCGTATATTTTGGTTTCTCTCATAAAAACAAAATGAGTGAATATCTGTTTTGAGAAGGAAATATTGGCATCTGGCAATTGACCATCCGAGAATAAAGATGAAACAGATGTATTTTGGGTAACTGACTAATTTGAAATTCAAAATATTCAAAATGGGCGGAAGGCGGGATTTATGGGTGTTATGGCTCATGGGGTTGAATCGGAGATAGTTCTTCTGCAACCTCTTACTACTGATCTCATCACAATCAATCTTTTCATTCAAACGTTTGATAACGGACTCAGCAACCACCTTAATCACAAATACATATAGGCAAACGCCATTAGAGACAACACAAGCTGTAAACACATATTGGAAAAACATATTAAAGATTAATTATCCATGAAAACTAATAATGCAAAAAATTTAAGATAAGACTTAAAGGAAATAACAAAAATTAGATTATTGAAATAAATGAATAAACCATAAAGCCGAACTAGTTGAGAAAAGCAAATAATGATGATACTGAATATAACTAAGATGCAATCAGTAAAGATTTTTAGTAAATCTGGAGATTTTTGAAAACTGAGTTAACTCATTTGTGTCCCCCGATTTGCAGAGAGGATAGAGAGTTTTTCCTTGGATTTGAATGATATGTTGGATTCACATCTTATCAATTAGATCAATTGTTTAATATAGAAATGACATTTTCGGGCTAAAGCAAGAATTATATGCAAGTAAACCAAGGAAAACACAAAAAACTATGGGAGAACCGAGAACAAGAAGGAGAAGTTTATAATACTACATGAAAAACGAAAATGCTAGGTCTCACGAATTCTTTTCCTGACATAAATCCCGAGTCTAACAAAACACCGGCCCCACTTTTACCCATTGACCATCCCGATGCACATAACACATCCATAAACTGTCCGATCCCCTATCGAGATAATTTGCGGGATCAAAGTGCGGTAGGTGTAGCACTCCCCCATGAAAAAGGGTTATAGGGGAAAGAATTTCACGGTCTTACGGTATGGTATAGCTTGTACACGATATCATTTCCTTTCTTCCGTCTTAAAATAGAAAAACAGAATCTTCGAGGTGGTATGAATAGTTGGTTATGTTTTCACATAATTGCGTGTGTATTTTGGCTTGATGTTGATACTTTTATTTGTTAAGTTGGTTCTTTAGATTATAATCCCACTGATGAAATTGTGGATAAGGTTATTACTTTTTCTTGGTGCTGGTGTGTACTAGACTACTAGTTCCCCCTCTTTAAACGATACAAATCATTTAGAAACCTATTATAGGGCTCCAAACATTTGGTTTTGAGGGCTCACAAGATGATAAAATCGGGTTATGAAATAGTAATCAACAAAACCCCATATCTAACTATTTTTTGTAATGGCTAAAATACCCTCCATGAATTATAAAATTAAATTTATTATATTTTCTTTCTCTTTTCATTCATAAATCATGATGAAAATGATGATCATATACAAAAAACTAAATCTATTGTCTTCTCATTCTCTTTTCATTCATAAATCATGATGAAGATGATGATCATAAAAAAAAAACCTATTATTTTTCTCTCTCTTCTTCTTCTCCGTCGTGATGAAGATGACGATCATAAACGAAAAAAACTAAGAAAACCCATCACTTATTTTTGCAAAAACAGTTTGAGATTGTCTACGGTTGGGAAAATTCATATTTCCATCAGAAAAATCTGATTAGGAAAATTCATATTTCCCAACGTAGACGATTCAAAGCTATTTTTTCAAAAAACCCAATTCGATCGATTCAGCTTATCCATGCATTGAAACCAATTAAATAAGATGGGTTTTTGATTTTTACCTTATTGAAGTCATTGCGGGTGGATTAAATGGTGTTAATCGATAATGAATTATTTTGAGAATTGGCGATTAATCGAAGAAATAAGCGATGGAGGTGATGGGGAAGAAGAAAATGGAAGAATTAAAGGAGAGGAATGAAAACAAATTAGTTTTAGGTTTTCAATATTTAATATGTTAAGGGTATTTTAGTATTTTTCTTATGAATTAGGTCTCCTTATCTTCATTGTAGGATATTTGAATCCTTAGAAGCCTTCAAAACTCTTTTCCTTGGAGCCCCTATAATAGGTTTCATCATTTAATCCAACAAGCTGTTTTTCTCACGCATGTTGTGTCTTTCCATTTATTAAGATCTCGCCATATGTGTCGCCTCTTCCCAAATTTGAAAGGATAATACACATTTCTTTTTTTTTTTGACAGAAACTAAATATATAACTTGTGAGTGTCGTTACATTGATACATACATTGGGTAAAAATCTAAAGAACCATTTCCTCTAACTCTAAGAAACAGAACTAATAAACGAATAAATGAATAATAGTATTGGTGCTACATATTGATTATTATTTTATAGATTTAAGAGCGATTGGCAGTAGCGCATTCTGGGGGCATGCCCTGTGGGAAGCGCTTTTTGTCCGTACAATAGTTGTAGATCATGTAGTTCTTTTGTACCCATCTCATCCTCTTTTGGTTCGTCGTATCCAGTTCTTGTGAAAACCATGCGTTGTTGCGGGATGTCCTAGATTTCGCGACACAAGAAGAGGCGGTTGATGGAGTTGCAACACATGCATTGGCGTTGAAGTTACGGTAGGATGCAGTGAAGGGAGCATGGGACCAATCGGTTTTTACAAGACCTCCTCTGGTAGCCCAGTCATCTGCGTTCCATAAGCTGGAGTAAATTCTCATGGGTTGGTTCTTCGGAAAAGGAACACCGATGGATTCCGAGTTCTTGAACTCTCTAATTGGAGTACCATCAACTGAGAAGCTGAAGAAAGAAAAAAACTTTGATCATCAATTTCAGTACATGAGGTTTGAAATATGGATGTACTGTAAAAAAGTGAACTTGAACAGTAACATTACGAATTTTAACTTACATAATACGTTGGGGATTCCAAAGGATAGAGTAAGTGTGAAAGTCGGCAGTTGGGTCGAACCAGAGATGGAATTGTTGCTCCCTGTTCCCTTTTCCTTGGCTGAAAACATTGGTGTGGAGAGTGTAAGGGTCTCCGCTAAGATTACCTAAGAACTCAAAGTCGATTTCATCGTGAGTTGGCCCTTGAGAAGATAACTGCATGCAGCAAAATTCATCTCAAGTAAATTAGCAAGTAAGAAATAGCATATAGTACTGAATATGCATGGATTACATTTTCATAGATGGAGTTGAGCTAGCTATGGGGAAGAATACGTACATAGTAGGCAGTGACGGTACCGGCAGAGTTGCCGGGTACAAGTTTAATTTGCATATCAATCTTGCCAAATAGGTACTCGTTCTTAGATTGAAAACCAGATCCAGAAGGTTTATCAAGCGAAAGAGTAAGAAGTTGTCCATTATTAAGTATCTTACCACGACCATCACCCCAAGTGATATCCATGTCCCGGTAAAAATTACCAGCAGAGGCAAGTAGGACAGAACATGCCATTAGAGAAACCAACAAGTATAATTTAGAAACAGAACCCATTATAAAGTTTTTGATACAAGTCTAAATAAATGATGTTTTGGAGATTTGATAGAAATTATAGAATAAGAAATTTGAATGAGATGAATGGATGTGTGTGTTTTAAGAGAAGCAGAATCCTTCGTGCTTTTATAGCAGTGGCAATGAAGGTTACTGGAAAGAAGTCGAAAATTCTTGGGAGGAGCAGATTATGAGTTGGACACAGTTGGTAAACTTTTACTAGCTCTCCTCGCCCATACACACGCGGTTTCTATGTGTTCGGTTGATAGTGATAGTAATCCATGAGCCAGTTGTTTACTTGTAATCCTGAACTACTTATTAGTTATTACCTTTTGGTAGCGATTGGTTGACCGTCACCTACCCAAATACAACTTTTCTTGTTTTAATCATTTAGAAGAACTTTTCGAGGAAATGTCAAAATGACAGGACATCACCCGCCATAGCACTGCCAAGTACATCCCCTACCACACCACAAGGCTAATTCCTCCTTATCTCAGACGTGTGAATTTTTACTTCTGTAGTTCTATGTAATACTTTACTTTATTATTCTCGAGGGCGAAGGCGTATACCAATAAAATTCATGTGAAGGTGGGAGTGGGACACTGGATTTTTAGATTACCAGCTGTTTTGTCTTGTGACGAGGTTCCTAACACTAAAGCCGCCTTAAAAAATGTAACTAAAATAAAGATCATTTGACTCTTCCCTATCAAACACGTCCTCCTCCAGGTGTTATCCTGTGGAGTTTTGATTGTCTGGAGTTTTGATTGTCTACTGTAATACGTAGTTGTTGTGAGTCTTGTGAATGAAAATGATGGTTCCTAGCGCGCTTCATTTGTTTCTCCTAATATCTGATAATTTTGTACCAAGTGGGCATATATGACATGTTTAAGTTACCTTTCTTAGGCCAAGCACTATGGTGCAGGGCATCCCTTCCCTATCCCTCAAATAACAATCCTGGTAAAGGGGCGGGAGGAATCGGTAGAGGGGCGGCATGTGTGATAGCAATGTCCCTTTTATTGGTTATGGGGAGTTTTACTAAATTACCATTTTCACCTGAAATGGTCTAATTTACCCTTGTTTTTTTGATTGAAAAGACTGAATTGTCCTCCATCATATAAACCTAATTAGGATGAGAATCAAAAATCAGTTTTTTTTTTGTTTTCATCTTCTCCACTCCCATTGTAACCGTAAACACCACCTCCATTAAAGTTTGAAAATTCATCGTCTTCGATTAATCGGCGATTCGCAAAATTGATAATCGTTGATTGAAGTCTACATTATAGATGACGAATAAGAAGAAAGTTGACGAAGATTGTAGCGATTCTAATCGAGCAAATGTTCCATTAGGTGAAGAACATCAATCCCAACTTCAAACCCCTCCACCTGGGAGAAATCAGTGGAATGACATACATGAGGTATGTTTTGCGGAACCCATTTAGGGTTTAGTTTAATATCTTCGTTTTAATTTCAACTTCTATCAAAAATTAGGGTTTTAGGTGAAAAATCAAGTTTCCATATCCGGGTTTTTATTAGTTACGGTTGCAATTTGTTCCATTATGAACCGTATGTAATGCTTTTGATGGTGATACGGTTTGTAACAATTGAAATTATTTGAAATACCAACCGTATGTTCTTAGGTTGAGTTTTTATCCGATTACGGTTGATAACTTACACTTAATTACGAACCGTTTTTTTTCTCGCATGTTTAATTCTTTGCTTACGGTGCCTATTTTTATGTTAGTTACAAACTGTGTATTAGATACGGTTCATAATGGAATGCATTTAATAACCGTATAATATCCCGTCTTTGAAAACCTTGTGTCAAGTATTGTTACGGTTGATAACGATAAGAAAGTTACCAACCGTGTACTAGGACTGGTTCATAATTGTGTACATTTGCAACCGTATATTGTCCCGTGTTTGAATTTTTTTGTCAAGTATTGGTACGGTTTATAACGATAAGAAAGTTACCAACCGATTATATATACGGTTTGTTTAATTGTTTTGTTACTGAACCGTATCCTTGATACTGATTTGAAACGTTGTAAAGTTACAAACCGTATATTGCTTTGGTCACATTTTTTTGGTTTGTTTGTTGCATTTTGTTTGTTCAACCCTTAGGAATTCATTCAAATTATTACTTGTGTAGGAATCTTGATAGGGTGAAGAAAAGAGAGGGAATAACTTAACTCCGATTGATCACACACCCACCCCTCGCGGTGACAAGCATTTAGGGGTAGATCATAGAGGTGTCCCCAAGAATGCGAAGAAGAAGAAGAATCAATTTGAGATTAGGCTTAGAGAACCATCTGTGGGTAACTCTGGTGTTGAATTAGAAGGAGAGTGAACCTAATGATCAAGAAATTGAAGAGGTAGGAGTTGAAAAGAACCCGGAAGAAGTTTGATGATAATGAAGAGGAAGAAGAGGAGGATGAAGAAGCAAATGGCGAAGAAGAGGAGGATGAAGAAGGAAATGGTGAAGATGAGGAAGAGGAAGAGGAAGAGGAAGAAGATAATGAAGATGAGGGAAGAGGAACCAAATGATGAAGATGAGGAAGAGGAAGCAAATGATGAAGAAGGAGTACAAAACAAGGGGAAAGAAATTGTTGTAGCTACAACTCCAGCTCCAGCTCCAGCCTAAACCAAGGAAAGAAAAGAAGCGAGAAAGGAACTGCGCACCAAAAGGGTTGCATATTCCTAAAGGAAAAGACCTGTTGTTGCCAAGGAAGAAGAATAAAAGACCTTGGGGTGAGGCACCGAGATAAGTCATCAATCTTATTTGGTTATACCAATTCATGGGCTTCAAAGTTCACGAAACTAGGGTATGTTTCTCTTAACCCATTGTTTTGTTGTAAGTTATTTCGTTTTTTTTTTTTTTTTTTTTTTTTTTTTTTTTTTGTTTTGTTTTTATGCACATCCTAATTAATCTCGGTTTAACAAAATATTTTTAAGGATCATGCAAGGGCGATCAAATTGGTCAAGCATCAAAGAGCTAGTCATTGGATATTAGGCGAAGAATGTGGTGATGTTCGTAGTCTAGTGTCAAGTTCGGGATTAGGGCCCTGGAATTCGAATACCCAATTGGAGTATGATAGTATAATCGTATCCGCCTTCGGGGAACAATATTGGCTGAGGAAAACGATACTTTTCATCTCCCATTTGGAGAGATGACAATAATCTCGGACGATGTGAAGCAAATTCTTGACTTGGAAGTTGAAGGAAAATCGTATATGAAGGTTTTGATAACAACATGTCTTGGACTGATCTCTGACCTTGTTGAAGAAACACTTGGGTGGGGTAAAGACGAGACCGAGATGGAGTTTATGTTGGCTGGTGGTTATGACCCTTCGGAACCAAACAAGATTAACAAGGTAAAGAAGCATTGTTGAAAAATTTGAGGACGAGTTTGGAGACACCCTCAAAAGCAATTGGCGGGCGAGGTGATAGACGACACAAGGGCTAGGCGTACGACCACGGCCATATTTGTTGTATTCTATTGGGACCGTATTCATGCCCGATAACTCGGGAAATAGGGTGAATGTCCATTACCTACAATTGTTGAAGGATTTGAACAAGACCAGAGAGTATTCGTGGGCACCGCCACGCTTGCATATCTACTTGAAAGTCTAAGAAAGGCCTCGAGGGCCGGGAGCTATGAAATTCTTTGGGAATGTTGCGCTTCTAATGGTAAGTTTGGTTACATTTTATTATTTTTATTTTATGATTGTTTGTTATATTTATCTTTTGTATTCATGTCCCAATTGCTTAAATTGTTTTATATTTTTCTAGGCTTGGGTGTATGACCACTTTCCGAGCTTGAGACCTCCTACCGAACAGGGAAGAAGATGATGATAGACCTACGGGAAAGATGTTTATGTTCACCGGTAGACAAAAAAGGAACAAAGAAAAGAGGCTCATTCAAGTGAGGGAGGAAATAGATGCTTTCACGGTTGAAGATGTTATCTTTGACCCTTATTTGAGGATTCAAATGGAGTTGATGTTCGTCGGTTCACACATACCTCAGGCACAACGGACCATTGTATCATGCCACGGGTTATGTTATGACCAATCCTCGTCGAACTCTACGCCAAATTGCTCATATTCAAGAAAAGGTCGTTAGGAAAACTTCAAATTATCCAAGGATGGATCCGAGACAAGAGGCCCCACTATTGTACTCAACTACCGCCCAACTCCGACGATTGATGTTTGGAACAACCGCCATCAACGAGAATACCAACTCAAGCGGAGAGGCAACGGCTTGTAACAACACGAAAGAAGTCTGTTGATGATTACATAGAATGGTATTATCATTTTGGTCATCCACATGTGATTAATAATGATCGGAGGCCCAACCACTTATTCAAAAGGCAATAGAAAAAGGAAGGCCGCCGAGGGAGAGCAAAGAGACAAAGGACTATTTGGTATGACTTGGAGGAAACTATATTTCATGACTGTACGTAACTTTGTTATCCTCATGACTTGGAATTTAGTTCTAATTTATATTTCTTGATTTATGGAATAATCTCTTAAGACTCTTTTAATGTGTTAATAGAAAGAGCGAGGACAACGGTTGGCAAATAGTATGACTTCATGCATCCGTGCTAATGGTGTGATTAACGCTCCTCAACAAAGGACCTTACAAGAGCAAATAAGGAACATGCATGATCCAACCTGGGAAAGAATTGTACGAGGGGTTGGTCATAGAAGAAAGATGTTTAAAGAGGGGAAAGTCCATTGGAGGTGCCGGGTACTAACCATATTGGGTCGTCATCCGGCGAAGAGACGCATGGTGTGGGTACTAGCCAAAGAGGTGGTCGTGGTCGCGGTGGTCGTGGTCCCGGTGGTCGCGTGATGGTCCTCGCACTCGTGGTGGTGGTACCACCAACAAAAGAGCTCGTGGTCCTCGTGAGTTAATTATGGTTATGTGACATTTAATAGCAGGACAACTTCTTATTTCTTAGCTTTGTGTGGTTGTTTTAGTTTATGGATATTAACAAGAACTAATGATTGTGTGGTTAGTTTTTAGCTTATGGATATTATCACAAACATGTTATGAATTGTGTGGTTATGGATTTTAGCTTATGAATTACTTGGAATGAATTAACATGTTATCAATTTGTGTGGTTAGTTACTAGGAATGAATTAAAATTGAGTTTTTGAAGTTATTATATGTGTTACGGTTGGTAACAAACGGAGACTTAGAAACCGTACACTAGACACGGTTGATCACGCAAATCTTTAACAAACCGTACGCTAGTTACGGTTTGTAATTAACAAATTACAAACCGTATATTGCTCTCGTAACTTCCAAATTTAGAGAGCTCATACTTTACGGTTGGTAACAAACGAATAATTAGAAACCGTACACTAGACACGGTTGATCACGCAAATCTTTAACAAATCAGACGCTAGTTACGGTTTGTAAATCAAGCAAAGTTACAAACCGTACATTGCTCTGTAACTTCCAGTTTAGAGAGCGCAATTTTACGGTTAGTAACTATAACTCTAAAGAACCGTAACTTTGAGTATAATTAAATTTTGCGGAGTTACGGTGTGTAATTGTGCTTCCTTAAGGAATCGTGAATCGGTATGCAATTTGTGCAAGAGATACGGTTGGTAAATTGTCAATACTTACAAACCGTGAATCGTTGAAAAATCAATTGTCTAGTCTACGGTTTAAAATAATAATTTCATTACCAACCGCACCTTATTTATTTCTTGGGTTTTCATGAGTTTATCCACTGATTTGTCATTGGTTGATTTGAAAATATAGCCGTTGAAACCTTTAACGAGTTTATTTTCAAAAAATAGATCCGTTAGATAATAAAAAACCAAATTATTATATATATATATGCTTATCCTCCTCAATAGAAGTTACACCTCCACATGAATCATCTCTTACCTTAAACTAGATTATGGCTCCAAACCTGAATTTACATTGGAAGAAGATTTATGTATTTGCCGCAACTTTGTTCTATGCTATCCAAAAAGAGGAGAAGAACGACGCCGATGTGGTTTTGTGAGTACAAGTTATTTGAGAACTCTTTTCGAAAACTTTTGCTCCGAAACAGGTAACCCTAATAACCGCGATGGAATAATGTTGTATATTCGATATGGAACTATTCGGGATAACGTTCAAGAATTTATGGCATTAGTTCGTATTATGGGTGAAATACGATTAAGGGGTGAAGCTGCGGTGAAGTTTTAGAGAGCTCTATTCAAGAATGGAGACGATGGAAAAGGTCGAGTTTTCAATACTTACCTCATTTCAACATCCTTAAAGACTTCTATACTTTTCGTAAGCTGGATATTAGTATCCTTTTAAGTCGCATCAAAGAAAATGAGTTGTAATGTCATTTATATTTATAATGGTTTAATGGTTGTAATGTTGGTTTAGTAATGAAGATGGTTCAATGGTTTTAATTGAATTATATTTGTTTGGCTTGTGTTTCATTGTTAGTTACGGTTTGTAAGTATATTATCGTTCTGATCAGAATCGACAATGGCCGGTACAATCTGTTTTTAAACATACTTACGGTTATTAAATATGGCTTAGTTACCAACCGTAATTGACACTGATACCTTGATTTCCACTCAAATTAGCTAATCAAATAAATATATTGGTGAACAAAATACTTCATATATTATCTAATTAAATAGACATGATATTGTCACTTTTAATCATATCACATTTAGTCAAAATACCAAAATACAAATTATAAAATGGGCTTCATTCAAGACTTGAAAACATTTAAGCATCCTCTTCATCATCGGTCATAACTTAATTGCTTCGGCATAGACAACATTATGGCCTTCCATAATTCAATCCTTTTCTCAAATCGATTGCACCAAGTCTTGGGGAGTTCACCGTCACAACCAAATTCCCTCCCACAATGGAGGTAATGGACTTCCTTCATGCAATCGGAGGCCGATGTAATGATTTCCTTCCACGTGCCCCATGACAACAGTTTTTTTATTGACAAGTCTTCGTCAAACGGTATTCTTGTTGGTGCAAATGTAGTGCTCATGTCCTCGGAGATTAAATGAATGACGCAATTGAATGCGTTGGCCAGTAGTTGGCCACATATAGGCATGCGCATCCAATATTGCCTTGTCAAACATATATTACTAGGTTAACCGCCTTTCCATTTCCTTGAAGCTCTCATTTAACACCTCATCGGGTTTCGTTTCTTTCAACTCTCATCATCGGCTTATAGAAATCGCGGTTAGCACGTAATTCCATTAAGCATTTTTGCCTTACGTAAGTAACTTGGTCACAATCCCACTCTATCGCGTCTTCAAAGGGTCCAAGTTGATCCACGAAGACGTGGTAACCACAATTCCCATCACCATCAACATCCTCCGTAGCATTGATATAACCACGAATATAGTCGGGGAAAAAACGAAGGTAATATTCATAGAGAATGTAATGGTTCCAGCTATATCGACCATTCTTGTCTCTAGGTGGTGGTTTAGGCACTCCTTTTAGATGAATCGTCTCCTTCTCCTCCTTTTCAACCATCGGACTCTTTCCATTGTTCCTTGCTAATTGTTTAACACCAACTTTACCAATAAGTCTTTTTATTGAACTATCTTGGGAGGAAACCTCGAGTCCGACATAGGAACCTTGACCTTTAACTCCATCATCTTTTTCTCCACTTTTTTACGACCATTTCCTTGAACAACAACTTTGCTTCTTTCTTGTTGTTTAGAGCGAAATACCGGACCTTTTCCTTTAACATCAATTTTGCTTGTTGCACTTTCTTGAGTAGGAAGCTCAATACATTTTTGTTGTACATTTCAATGACTTGGTTCTCCTTTATCCGCTTGACCTCTTTTCGTTTGTTTCTACCTTGAACATCATCCTCTTCCATCTCATCCTCCGCTTCATATTCCTTTCTCAACCATTCATAACCACAAGGATCTCTTTTCTTTGATTCTTCCGCCAATTCTCTTGCTTTTTTATTTTCCTACGTGCCCTTTTTTTTTTGGTAGAGGCCTCCCTTACCCTTCCCCTTTGGTGGTTCCTTGATGTCATACCTAAATTGTGGATATACGAAATCTCTCAAGTTACTCAACCATATTTGCCTTTGGCCTTGGCTTAGTGTAGCATATTTCTCGGCTAGAGCTTTTCCAATCTCGGTATCGGCAAACGTTCCTCCAAATTGTGGATCAAAATTGTTTCACGGAATGTTAATTGTTGCCAAAAGGGATCAATATCTTGAATCGGGATCACTTTTATCTTGATATGTGGCTATAACATGCTGACATGGGAGTCCCAAACTTGTCATGTTTGGACAAACGCACTCTTCTTCATAATCCCCCAATTCATAATGTTGTACTTCATACATTATCTTCTCAATTTCTTTGTGCGAAACTTGATGTGTAATTCCCCTTAGCCACTCATTGTCCATCCATTTAGTGTGTTGTTTAGTTCGGCTTTTTTCAAAAGACTCCGTAACTCTATCGTGATCACGGAGGAAATACGAATGCATGGCTTCAAATAACGTAACTAACCCACCATTACAACTATGAAGTTTCTTCTTCAGCCGGTTGTGAGATGACTCTGCCGTACTTGTAGCTTGGTTGTCATAGTGCCTATATTGGTTAGTGAACGCCGATACGAACTTCTCTTTGTGAGGATCCAACCAATTATCAAACAAATACTTCACAACACTTGGATAACCTCTTTTCCAATGAGCCACTAACATACGAGCTCTATCTTCATATTCATCCACGGTGATAAAATAGGTCAAGGCTCTCCACTCCGTTTTGAAACTTTCCCATTTTAGTTCCGCCAACTTGTCATCGTTCTTAAATTTCTCTTTAGCCTCTTCTTGTTTATGTAACGGTAGTGCCTTTATTCTATCCATTTCGCTTTTTCGGGTTGGACGGACAAGGCGCATGCACTTAGTTTCAATACTTTCCACAAATGGAACGTGCAAAGAAGGTTATGAGCTTAGGGAAAACCCTCCTTATTGCATTCAACAAAGCTTGCTCCTTGCCTCAGTAATAATCACCTTTGGAGTATATCCCTCACGTAGAATAACTTCACTTGTTCTAGTGCCCACACATAGCTCTCTTGAGCTCATCTTTCAAAAAGCAAAAACCAACACTAAAAGGAGCATTGGTAGAAGTTTGCCCGACAATGTTCAACAACGGCATCTCAAACTTGTTGGTTTTGTATGTGCAATCCATTAGAAGCACTTGATGAGAGCACCGTGCCAACTTCACAAACTCGGATTAGCCAATAAAAGATGTCTTATTCATCCTTTCTCGTCATCATCGTGAAAACCGAGTAATTATGCAACTCCCCCAAATTCCTTAATTGTTGCATTTCGTTCCTTTGTTCCCATTTCTTAGCCTTCAATTTTTTTCTTGCATTGTAGATGGTATCCAAAGTAGAAGCATTTTGTGGGTTTCTTTCCTTTAAGTGAGCGAGGATATCAACAGCTTCATAATGAATTTGTTTCGGTGATTCTACAATCTTTCTCTTCTTCTTGTGAAGGCGTCCAACATAAGCGTGTGATAGCAAACTCTCCGGTATAGGGTGGTTATGACTACCACATACAACTTTCTCCAAAAACCACCTTTTTGCCGCGTTCTTTTTAAACTGAAGCTTGAAGGGGCATCGGGTCTTCTTACTAAAAGTAGTATTCTTCCTCTTTTTCTTTGCTACTTGCAAGGTATCTTTTTTGCGTGACTTCTATGTTGTCCACTACACTCGCAAACCATTTGAAAGGCACTATCACTAGTGGTACCATTACAAACTATGATACACATAATCAACTTTCCTCGTTCTCTAGCCCACTTCTTTGCATCGTCTTTCTCCTTCCATGTTTCCTCGGTTAAATAGTGAGAGCTAGAATCTTTGGTGAGAAGTTCATTTGCTAAAGGTTGGTCATCCATTATAGGAGGTACATCAACGACCTGGACAAAAACATACCAACATTAGTCTAAACGAGGCAATAAAACGAAAACATATATGAATATACGGTTGGTAAATAAAAAGATAAACAAACCGTAACCGGGTTACGGTTGGTATCTTTGTCATCCTACAACATCACGTATATAGATCAAAAGAATAGTGAAACACTCGAGTTAAATATACGGTTGGTAACCCTCACACCAACACACCGTAATATAGTGTCGGTTGGTATCGATTTATACATTAGTAAGTAAGTAATCTGCTTCTAAGTACTTACATGCACGGGATAACCGACGGTTGGTAACTCTGCACATACTTAGCAACCGTAGTGCAGTGCGGTTTGGAATCCAACAAATTTAACCAACCGTAATCGGTATAATTTCTCAGGTTTTTCCCAAATTGAACCGATTACGGTTGGTATTTGATATTTTTAGAATCAGAATCGTATGTTACGGTTGGTAACTAGCTTAAAGTCAATAGTATGTTCTTCGAAATTTTGAAAAATTTGATCTTTTTACGTACTTTACATAATTTTGATCAACAAAAACCTAATGGGAACTAATTTAGAAGTATACCTGGTCATTTCAGTCTTTGGGTTCTTCACTTTGTTGGCTAATTTCTTCAATTGGTTGAGATTGACCTTCACTTTGGTCTAAAACATCTCTACCATCTAGAAAATACTCCATATCAGGATCTCCATCAAGAGGTATGTAGTACTTGTTTTCTTTATCATATAGAGATTCACCCACCTCAAATTTGCCACTGGAATCACTCATTTTGGTGGAGTGAATCAAAATCTAGGGTTTCACAAATATCACAAAAGTTTTTTTTTTCTTCTCCTCAATTTTTTTTTTTCTTATAACTCTAAACATCTGATTTTTGATTCTATAATAGTGAAAATTAATTATCAAAATTAATCTTGATTATCTACACTAATCTTGATTATCATTACTAAACTTGATT
This sequence comes from Papaver armeniacum, assembly GCA_023531295.1. Taxonomy (NCBI): domain Eukaryota; kingdom Viridiplantae; phylum Streptophyta; class Magnoliopsida; order Ranunculales; family Papaveraceae; genus Papaver; species Papaver armeniacum. The sequence continues at coordinate 135,314 of JAJJWW010016986.1, forward strand.
ATTAACAATAAGGGTTAATTAGTCATTTCCAGGGTTTGATTGATAAGGGGCACTTGAATTTACTTCTAATGACCTTTTTTGTCTTATTAGGTTGCCGCCCCTCTACCATTTCATGCCGCCCCTTTACCAAGCTTGTCAAATAAAGGGGATATCACAAGGAAGGCAACCTCACTATGGTGCCATTTCTTCCCTTCCCTATACGATACGGCTACTCAGTTGTCGTTTTTTTTCCCAGTTTTTTTTTCCAATAGGAATATATTTGTCTAGGTAAAAAAAAATATTTAGAGTAAAAATAACGATATATAATAGGTAAAAAAAAAGTTTTAGTAAAAAAAAAAAGGTGATAAAAAAAAGTTTTAAGGTAAAACTTTAAAAAACCGATTCTGGAAACTCGTGGCGTGTAAAATGCTACTGACTCTTCGAGTAACCGTAAAGCGTAAATTCATACGACAACCGAGTAGCCGTGTGATTTCCCTTCCCTACTACCCGGATCAGATGTGATCCACCTTGTAGAGAAAGGGAGAGATATCCCTACACATGTAGGGATATGAAAGACCATAGTGGTTGCTTCCCTACATATGAGGGATAGGGTAGGGAAAAGGGGAACCATAGTGCTTGGCCTTTGGATGATCTTTATGTAATTTGTAGTTTAGGTCCTAAATTTTGGCTATAGTGGTGACAAGGTCGTTAATTTATCGGTCTATAGTTTTTGTGGTGTAAAAAGTACCGGCCCGGCACAACCCAGCCCACGAAGTCACGTGCTTAGCGTGTTACGTGCTGTGCTGGGCTGTGCCAGATATTTAGACGCGCTGTGTTGGGCCGTGCTAAATGGCATGTTGTGCCGTGCTGTGCCTGAAAAATAATCGTGTTGTGCCGTGCTGTGTTGTGCTAGTCCACTTATTTTATGTTTTCCAAAGTAAATATGCCTTGTTTGGTAAAATTTATGATTATCTATTTATGATTATAGATAATCATAAGTTGATAAATGATTTTGATATAATCATTTTTACAATAAATTTTTCCAAACACTTTTTTTTTTTTTCAGATAATTGATTATCTTAGAATGATGATCTCAGAAAAGACAGGAAAGAACAATGATCTAGGATATTTTTTTAGTCCTATGTTGTTTTTTTGTCTCTTTCTTGATAGTTTAGAGAAAATAAGAAGAAAAAATTCAATTTGAGTTCCTTAGAAAAAATAATTGATTATAATAAATTTTCTAAACAACTTTTTCCTGTTTATGGAAATAATGGATTTTTCAATTATGATTAAAATAAGCAATTATTATAATGGTTACCAAACGCATATAGAATCCATTATAATCTGCATAATGGATTATAAGCTGATAATCCATTAAAATAATGGTTACCAAACAGCCCCATATTTTTCTGATATTTTAGTTAGTATATGTGTTATTATAGGAATTAATCAGCATAATGAAAAAAAAATGTCAAAAACTGGCTTAAATAAAGACATTTTTGTGAAATATGCATAAAATGTTTGTATTTTATGCATGATTTGGCATGCTTTCTTCGCGTGTCGTGCTGTGTTGTGCCATGTGCTTACACGTGCCACGTGATGTGCCGTGCTGATGTGCCTATTCGTCTGGCACAACACAGCAAATTAAGCTAACGTGATGTGCCCGTGCTGTGCAAGGTCACGTGTTGTGCCGTGTTGTGTTCGAATTTTAACGTGTTGTGCCATAAACGTGCTAGCACGGCCCAATTTACACCTCTATATAGTTTTACGTCCAATTGAAAAAGAAAAAAAAAACAATCGCACGAATAACAGTAGAACTTCTTTATTAAGAAAATCCAAGTGAAAATACTAAAAAGAAATGTTCTCATATGCAAATTTACATCGAAAGATGAAGAAAATTTATTATACATGTACATAGAAGAAATAAGTAAAATACGTACAGTAAAAACCAAGGCTATACAAATTTGAGACAATATTCAATAACATGGTTATAATGGCACCATCATGATATTGGACGTCATTTTTTTTTCACAAAATCCGAATGGTGATGAATTTGAAGCTTTTTTTTTTTGTGACACGATCCTCTTATAAAGCCCTACACTTCAACCAAAAATGAGTGCATTCCAAGATGTAGAAGATTATCATCTACTATTTTGAGTATTAGTCGCTGAAGATTAACGGTTGAAAAATTAAAATTTGTGGAATGTGAAGTTTCGTATTTGCGAATACTCTCATTCTTGGTAGGTAGAGCTGTATAAGAGGAAAATGACGCTGAAAGATTAGTTTTAAATTCATTTCCGCATGAATTTTAGAAAGAAAAAAAAGGCTTCACCATGTCATCATAATGTCATTCTAACCATATGTCGGATCCTTCCCCTACAAACTTTAGTTGAATTTTATATATTTTCACATGCATGAATATATGAAGTTCACCATGTAACACAAGTACACAAAATTCAATCACAACATACAAAATTGACAAACGTAATCATATGATCAAAGATATTTGTATGAGTTGTGCACAAAACACACACACACACACACATCTGCTTGAAGTCAAAGGTGTTAATCATGGTCTCACATCGCCTAGGTTATTTGGATTTGTGAAGTGTTTATGCTTTGTACAACCCATACCTTGTAAACTGGTTTCGAGGTTAGTTAGGTCCATGGACTTTAACATGGTACCAGAGAAGATATTTGGGGTGGTGTGTGAACATAATTTTTTCGTTAAGGGATTGTTTGACCCATCAAGGGTTTTGTTTCTCATTCTTCGTCTTCGTGTGTGACCCAGTAATGGTCTTGTTCGTCCCTGGATTTGTGTGAGTGGGGAGTGTTAAGTATAATCCCACAATGTGCATATGCTTTGGACAATCCAAACATTGTAAGCAAGTTACCGAGGTTAGTTAGGCCATGGACTTTAGAAAAAATATCTTGTAAATTGGTTAAAAAATCTCTTTATATGACAAGACCTATATTATTTATATTAAGTATAACATCAATTATTCTTATATGGAGGTAAGTTCCTTAAGAAGGGAATGGAAAGAAAATGACTTATAATATGGAGTTTATTCTTAAATATAATAGGACCAAATCGGAACTATAAAATTATCAAATATAGATGTTCTTATATTGAGGTTTTACTGAAGTAACTAATTACAACTTAGTTAACGAGTTTTTTTTAGATAAGATATGTCAGCTTACATATGATTATTTATTGGTTGAGAGGTGATAATGGCGATAAGTAGACAATCAGAAATCAATAAAGATGAATTCATAATAAATGTGTAATTTTTTCTCTGGCTAGAGCTCAATGACTGACATATTTCAATTTAAAATCTCTAACATATCCCAACCCAGTGTGAGTTAGTCTGACCCAGTTATCTTGGTCAATGGGCATAATGGTTTTTGGTCAAAAACTTCTTTTGTGTTTTAGGATCACTAAAGGTTTAAATTGGCGTATGTTTTGCTTCGCTTGATTAGATGCCTCGACATGTGTTGTTGTTTTACTCCTTCACTTCTTACTATCTCTCGTTTTAAATTGTGTTTGAAGAAATATGAGTGTGGAGATGGTCGACATCCTTGTATCAAAAAAGTGGAAACAATTACAATTAGCGCACCCTTGTAATTAGGTCGAGGTCCTCATAGTTCTTCTACCAATCCACAAAGTTGTTGATCAGTTTCGATAACATGATTGTGAAACAAATTTGAATGAATGGAGGGTTTTATTAACCAAACCTACATCATCGAGAGGAGTTGTGCATAAAATGTTATCACATTTGTTAGAGGACTGCTCGGTTCAACCCATCAAGCGTCATTATGTCAAGTTTGATTGCCAAGTTTAGTTCCAAAACTTTAGTCGTTTGAATTGTCTACTAAAGCCAATTTCGTTAGGTTAGACATAGGAAATAGAAATGTTGAGGCAATCTTTTTACTTATTGAAGAGTTGAAGACATATTGAAGACAAACCAAGACATCATCTTCATATTAAGGTTAGTAGGTATTGAATTTGACTTGTTTCATTTCTATCTGGATTATTACACTCATATTCACTAAAAACATAATGTACGAAGTTTGTTTACATGGATTTGGTTGATTAGGTGACTTGGTCATTCATATGATCTAAGTGTCAATGGAAGTATATACATTGGTTATTTACACAACTCATTGCATTGATATATAGTATAGTTTACTATACTTTTGTGTTTCGACATAACACTAATATGACTCTTGTCATGGATTGGTGTTGAACTTTCAGGAAACTAGATTTATGTATCCAATGGTAAACCCGGACTTTGGACTCATGTTAGAGAAACTTTTTCCTTTGGCATAGTTTAAGTTTGCTTTGACTAGAATTAAGTTTCTATGTCTAATAGGATTCACGACCGGTCTCAAACTTGTGATTTTCGAAATCGATATCTTTGTTCTATATCCTTAATATTTCAAAAGTTGGGGCAAGTCTGATGTATAGTTTTATGTCAGCAAATATTGAACACGTATTTAATTTAAATTATATATTGTTCATATTTATTCCTTTGATACCAAAGGCTTAGATTCTAGGTAATATTATGAGAAAAAATTTTGAATCCAATTTTGGAATCAATATCTATGTGCTTTCCTTTACCCATCAGTATGTATATAACTAGTTTTCTAATTTAGCCAAGTACATGCACTTGCATAAGATAATAACAGTTGTCATACTAGTAGGATTTCGCATATATTAGTTGGAAATATATTCCAAATTCTATTACATGTTGTGTTAATAATATCAAATGAATATCTTAATTTCGGAAATTGGTATTAACTGAATATCTTTTTACAATTTGAGAATTAGGGTTTCTTATTTTCCAAATAAATATTTATCATAACACTATAAATAGTGGAGCTTGTATTTTAATAAACTTATATACCTCCCCACCACCCCCACTTTGTGTGATATTGTTGTTTACCCAACATAATGACCAATAACTCTGATTTGGTTCTTGGCGAAAGCGCTTATGCATTAAAGTCGTCTTTTTTGTATCAAAGAAGATATAATTTTACCTTTTGTGGGAACTAGATGTTATTTAGTTTTTGTTGATTATTACTCGTTGTTGAACTGATGTGATAGTTATCTTCTTGATAAATTCTAGTTTATTCTATGATCCTCATCTTATGATAGAAGGTTACTCAAAACTTTGAAGATTGACTAGTGCACATCGAAACGATTCTAGATCTGTGGGGATAAAACTATTTGATTTTCCAGCGTTAGCAGACTTCGCTCCGTGAGACAATTCATTAATGGAATCAAGTGCATGTTGTTACCATTGAAGATTAAAAAATATTGAATACTTTGAAGACATGAAGTTCTTTTGTGTTTTGGATATTGGCGTGATTATTCGCGTGACTTGATTGTCCGCGACAAACAAGATGTTTATCTTTGATAGACATAAAGGTTGTAGAGGTCGAAAATTTATTTTCTTTGGAAATCTAACTTGTATAATCAAAATGGAATATTTCAATGATCAACATCTTGATCAAGGAGTTTTGGATCAATCATATATTGTTACGTTGGTATAATAGATCTAAACGGAAAATCCTCGACTCGAAATATATCCTATAATAATATCATAGGTATTGTGATTGGATTTGAGTGGGAAGAAGTTTTTATAGGGAGGATAAAGCAACACTTGGTAGTGATTTTGTTAGGTGGTTCACGTTATTAATTTGGTCAGATTGATTGTTGGCGCAGGGATACTAAGGAAACTAAGTAACCATAGGGAGTTTTTCGGTCTCAACTACACGAAGTTGTGGTAGTCAATTTGTGTAGAGGCTTAATTCTGAAAGTATTCAAGGCTGGATTAGGTCCTAGAGTTTTTTTTACCTATAGGTTTTTCTCGTTAACAAAATATTTTGTGAAAAGGAGAGGGACGTACTAAGTACACCACAAACTCTTTCGTTCGGCAACCTATATGGACAAAACCTAATACAATCACAAGTAGGTCAAAGTAAAGACCCCTGAATAAGATTGTATTTGGAGTTGAAAATGAGGGGGTACCAAATACACCACAAGCTTTTTCATTCGGACACCTGTATAGATAAAACCTAATACCAATTCAAGCATACTAACTTAATGATCCTTGACAATATGTTTATAGAGTTTAAATATCTACCTCTTCTCTATCAGTATGTATTAGACAATAAGTCCGTGAACCTGATTGTTAAGAAGAGTACTTGGACAATCTAAAAAATCAATATCCTATATCAATCTAGTCGTATCCAAATAATACAATCGGAATTCTGCCAAGTAATTAAACTTGTTATCTATCTTTCAAGATACGAATTCTACAAGAACGAGTCTCGTAATCGATAAATGGAAGAATCTAGTTAGATTGAACACGTACAATTTGCGTAAATCCAATTATAAAGATAAACAATATAATGCGGAAAAGGAAAACCACAAGACACCATAAATTTTGTTAACGAGGAAACCGCAACTGCAGAAAAACCCAGGGACCTCGTCCAGATTTGAACACCGAGCTGTATTAACCAACTACAGATACTAGACTACTATCAGACTTCATACTAGAATGTAGATGAGATCGAATCAACCCTCCAAGCGATTCAGTTACAACTGTGCTCCTTACATCTCTTGAACCTTGCAAGGTTCTATGCACTTTTTTTCTTAGCTGACGTCCTTTACAGACTAAGAGTTTTTTCAGCCGCAGTGAAGACTTTTGATACCAATATGCCTCTACCAGATAAACCTATTTGATTTCCGTGTAGATCGAGAAATCAAGGTGTGGAAATCTATTTGAAATAGACAAGCTAGCAAACCTCACAAATCTGGAACTTACGACTCCCGAAGAGCATCCTAGATTCTTAACCACCTATCAAGAACAATCATCAAATAATCAATTAAGATCAATTATCAGATATCTATCTTGAGGAACCACAAAGTCCGAGACGAATATAACTTTGCGGTTATTATGTATCTTGCCTGAAAGAGATTACGTAAACCTCGATAAGAAAAAATCAATATCAGGGTACACGGAATTTCAAGGTAAAAGATAGTCGGATCTGGCTTCACGAATCCCCAATGCGAATTCTTTTAGTCGTAAACCTAACTATGTTTCTTAGAGGAAACCTAGGTTCATAGCGGACGAATCTAGATCAACTAGGACATAAAATGTCTGGGATTAAATTTCCCAGTTAAAAGAGCATCTCTATTTATAGATTTTCAAGACTGAGGGTTGTTTGGAATTCAAGCAAAGATAACTCCGGAATCAAGCAAACACTTTAGGTCTTGAAATACAATACAAGAATATACATAATGGTCCGGTTCTGGGACAGTGTATAATGATTTCTTGGTTTGGAAAATATGTCAGGTGATTAATAAGAAGTATGTTGTTCATTAAAACACTTAAGAGTTTAATCATGATGCACACACATAAATGTTTAAGTGATCAATGAAGTTTTAGAAGTGTTTAAGAGAGTCATAGAAATGCTAAACATATTTAAAAATAAGTCTTTGAGCATCTTCTAAGTTGGTGAGACGGTTTGCCAATCGTAAGGCTACTTCACGAGTCAAGGAGCTACGCTTTGTTAACCGGGTTCGCCAACCGTTACTCTGCTAGATAACTCAAATGGACACAGTTTTCGAACTAGGTTCGCCAACCGTTCTTGGCTTATCAAATCAAATGGATACAATTTGCCAACCGGGTTCGCCAACCTTAGCCTTTCATTCCAACATTCGAAAATCAGTTCACCACGGTTTGCCAACCAGGTTCGTTAACTATTCCCAATCGAACTTGAGGTTTGCGAACAGGTTCGCCAACCTTCTTGTATTTCTGAAATCAGATATCTATGATTTGCAGCCGAGTTTGATAATCTACCCTAAGCAAAAATATCAGAAGTTCATGTAACTCTCTTTTATGATGTTTGAAACATTCTCAAATGAAAAAAAATCAATTGTATGAGCTATTTTCAATTGATCCACAAATTAATTTTCAAAGAATAAATTGTTTCAAAATAATATTATTAAGGACCTTTGAACATTTATGCTAGAATCATATTTCGATATTTTATAACAAGACAAGCCTGACTCGAAATTTTTTCTTTGTAAATCTACTAAAAGTCATACGACATAGTCTCAATAGATAGAATGGTAAGATAGTGAGTAAATAGAATGGTTTAATCTTCACATACCTAATACAAAAGTTCTTCAAATGTCTCCGTAGATCTTCAGTCTTCAAGGGTGATGTATGATACTCAACTACCAAATTCTAAGCTATTCCGAGACTTGACTTACACTACACCAAATTCCCGGATTAGTAACAGAGCTGAGCCGTTACTAAAACAGGTTGTAACGGCTTTTGCCTGGGTGTTACATTTTTTTTGTAACGGCAATGGGGTTGTTACGAATTTTGGGTCATAACGGCGTCAGTAACAGCTGAGGGCCGTTACGAAATGACACGTGGTAACAGCTGAAGGCCGTTACTAATTTTTTTGTAACAAAGACGTCGTAACATCTTAGAGTCGTTACTACGTGGCAGTTTAGTAACATGCCGGAGCCGTTACTACGTGGAAAGTTGAAACAGCTCAGAGCCGTTACGAACTTTTTTGTAACAGCAAAAAAATTACTGCCAGTCAACATTGACCTGCAGTTCATTTTCAGCCGGAAATCAGCCGGAATTCCAAACATCCTGGATACACCTTTCAATCCATTCACATTCAACTATAATATCTTCAATCAATTCATATAAAAAAAGAACTGGAATTTTCTAAGTACCAAATTTTTGTTAAGTATCAAATTTCCAAGGGGAATACAGAGAAACTTACTAAGTTCCAAAATGCAGTTCACAAAAACTTAAAAAACTTCCTAACCTATTTCTAAGTTTTCTCATGTCGCAGACTAACATGCAAAGAAACATGACTCACATAACAACCTTCTCATGCCGCAGATTGCTGCATTTGAAGCAGAATTGGTGAAGCGAAAGGAATCCAAAGCGACAACATCTACGCATATTCAATCCATGGCCACTGCTCTTACAGGAGCTCTCTCTTCCAAGAAAGAAGCAGCTACGCAGTACTTCATCTGCAGACACAAAACATTGTTAACAACGGTTTAACCAAGATGTTCAACAAGAAAATTCGGCAAATGCCACAGCATAAACCAAATTCAGTACTGGGAACTCATAATAGCAGCAGTGTGAGGGGACAAAATGATTTATTATCACAATATCATACTGGGAACTCATAAAAAGATTTAAAGGAATGCAATGTGGTAGACTCCAACGTACTAAGTCTACTGAAAAAAGAGTACTCAACCTTCAATGCAAAGCTCTTAGGGGCTTTGCCCAATACCTTTCAAAAACTTCTAAATTCTGATCATGTCACAATGCAAGTGCAATGATTAAAAAGAATCAATCATTGCATCCACGGGCATGCGGTGTACTCAATAACAGCCTGATTGAGGCACCGTATGCTAAATCAAAAATTATATGAATATTATTTAAAGCAGGTTACAATTAGACCAGCACCAAAGTGTAGCATTATCTTAGTTCACAGGATATTTTAAAAGAACCAATACAGATAAGAGGCAAGAGATACTTGGACTAGCACCAAAGTGTAACATTATCTCAGTACAGGACATCAGGACATTTTAAAGGAGCTAACACAGACAAGTGGTGAGAGATAAAAGTTAGATTCCAAATTACTTTCAAATTCATAAGTCACTAAGTCGCAAATAAACCACTAACAAGAAGCAACATATGGCAGATGAATAACATTTTGAAGGTTTGGACTAACTTTGATAAATTTGTAATATAGAGCCTACAAATAAAGTTGTATATCTATGATTGAAATCCGAATTTACCATCAATATCATGGTTCAAGATGTACATAAGCTTAAGCATACATGATACATCAATGAATAATCTTCAGTTCTTCACTAGAAGTGGCAAACAATGGTCAAACTATTACATTCAAACATATGAAAGACTCCTTACCTGAGTGAACAAATCGCCAAACATATCAAAAGGTTCTCTTCTGGATCACCAGGATTTTTGTTATTTGCATAATTAACAAGCAACTGTTCGCCAAAAGGAACACAAAAATAGAGCGCCTGCCCACAGAAAAGTGGTAATTCAAGCATTACTTGCAAATGCAATCAAAACATTCTAATCCAATATCTTTTTTTTTTTCATGGGAAACCTTCTAACTTTTCAAAACCAAGGTTAGGGGCACTGATGATTTACTTTTTAATTCAATCCAATGAAATTCTATGACATATTCAATTAAGTCATTGGCTTGGAACTTAAGAGAATTCCTAAACACTCATTTACTCAAACTGGTGAGATAAGAGCTCTACTTAACAAGTCCTGCTGGGATCACATTCTGAACCTCCGGTGCGAGTGATGCATCAGTAAAGGGCACCTGAGGGTTTTATGAAAAAGGTCATTCTAAGACATTTATCTGTTGTACATATGGATTCAAGTTCTTTGCTCACCTTCAGTCAGAGCCTGTAAAATACGAACAGGTTGAAACCCTTAAATTAGTCATATACACCAAATCACTTGAACAATCAAGCAAGTCAAACATAAAAAAGAGAACAACCTTCTTTGCTCACTTTCCAGCACCAGTTTCACTGAAAGAAGTGTTGAATGCATCATCTCCTCCGCCAACAGTCTTGTCACTAGGCATTTGGACATCAGGCTACAACAACAAAAACTAAGAGTTCATTAAGTAATGCGCTTAACTGCCTAAAACACCGCATAATGTAAAACCAAATCATACCATATTAACCTACATGTGTATTGACAAAAAAGGCAAATTAGATGACGAAGATGCAAGTATAAATACAAACCATCTTTATGTGATGCTAATTGCCTGCCTGTATGAACTAAAAACCTTCCATTAATCCAAAATCCTGGATCCATATCACGAACAAGAAAATTTACACGCTGGAGGAGATCTACTTGGGGCTGACATTCAGCAAATACACAAAAAATGATCAGAGTAAAGTTAAGAAGAGATTGCTCAATGATGTTAAAAAAGTCACTACACTCACTTGATCCCAGGCAGTACAAGGCCTTTACACATAAAATGAGATAATGACACAGCCAGGCCTAATGTATAAAACCATCAAAGTCACTGACATCTTATTGATTTTGAATCCTTTACAAAATATCCATCTCACCTTCTTGAATCAAAAACAATACGATAATCACAAAAAAGAAGTCGAATTTACCAAATCTGGTCGTGATTCTGAAGCACTAAGGACAGCGTGGCGATTAGGTTGCGCATGAAGCACCTGGTCAAAACCCAGACATTCAGCCAAGTTAGTCACTCAAACATGATAGAGATAATAACAAATGCAACTCAAAAGGATGCAACATCCAAACCACTTTGCTAGCTTAGTGATCCTAATTCTTATATCAGGACTGTCAGTATGTGTAGAAACAATCTTCATGTTCTGCAGCAGCTCCCCGATATTCTATGTCAAAGAGATTCCCTGCATATCCACATCTATTGAATGCTAAAGATTCCTCATAGAGATTCCCTGCATATCCACTTGCGAAACCCTTAAAGATGTTTAAGTATTCTATGTCAGTGAACCACATGATTATAATGACATAAACAGTCATAAAGTCACTACTTTACTATAAAATTCACAATCAGGCTTAACAATACTAATTTGGTTTTAATTTAGGTAAGCTTGAGTATACCTGATAAGCACTGTCAAAGAAAGGTAGCCACCCTTGCGATCTCATTGCCTGATTTTATCCCACTGCTCAAGGGTTGGATCAACATATAAGCAATTTACACAATCAACCAAAAAAAATCTCAAAAAAAAAAAATTCAAGAAATAGAAGCTAAGGTTTAAGATTTAACCGAAATCTGAGAATGACCGAATTGCAAATATAAACTGCTAATTCTTTTTCTCACAAATCGAGCATAAATCCATCTTCTACAAACCCTAAATCATCATCAGTTGCTCAATCCAAATAAGTTCAAACCTCTAAAATCAATTGAACCCATCTTTGTAACTCAATCACCAGAAGAAATCCCTATTTAATCTTCAGTTCTTCATCTCTTTCTTGCCATGAATCAGCAACAGAAATCTGAATTCTAATCATGTGTTCTTCACAGCATTAGAATCTATCGATCACAACACCCCTCTCTTACATCTGCTTCACTAATCATTAGAAAAAAAAAAAGAAAAATAAGATTAAGATTCAAATCAGGAAGAAAAAAAAAAACAATAGATCGAATTTCTAGCCTTGGAAGAAAGATAAAAGCTATTTAGATTTATCAATACCTTGAAGTGAATAGGAACCAATACCCTTTTCACCGAAATCTAACCATAATTTCTCTGAAATCCATAAATCGCCATCGATTCATATTTGTCATTGTTGATGGTGGATTTTCATTTAAGGTTAAAATTGTAAAAAAACCAGAAAATTATGCGCTGACATCTTGTAAAAGATAAGGCCATCAATAAGTGTTGGATACTCCCTCACTTAATTCACCAAGAATGGAGCATGTGGCAACAATCCCATTCTGTGAATACACGAAATTCATCCAGGTTGGAGCATGTAGCAACAATCCCATATACCCCGTGAATTTCTAGCATTATTAATTAATGCGCAATCAGCCTTGTATTTCCGTACTCATTATCAGTGCAGCATGACGACTGAGTGTTGCTCTTACAGAGCAACACGAACCTCCAAGCATTATAATGAAACCATGTACGAAATACCCGTACAGGCTGACTCTCGGTGTGTTATACTAGCCCGATTGAGCCCCTCTCGGTGTGTTATACTAGCCCGATTGAGCTTCCGGACGACCGTATCGGTCCGGATATGATCTGATCATCCAACTCCACAAGCATGATTGGATGACCCAGATCAATTCCATCACCCCCAGCAGGTATGGAATATCCACTGCCGAACCGACGCGGACCCCGCATGGTCGGCCTCCCGTAGATTGGCCTAGCTTGCCAAAACGTCCAAACCAGAACGTATGGGCGGAAAACCCTAAATTAGGGTTTGCGGCATATTACATGTGTCGCAAAACAGTCTCAACCATCCATCTTCGTAGGTATAGATGGAGGGTGTATATGAAGATTCAAAGGGCCCAGAGCATGTCAACACAATCACCGTGGCCCGCTTCACATACCCGACCAATCGGTCAGGACCAACCATGGTTGGTTATCCTAATTCGTGCGCCCAAACAGAGCATGGTTACACGGCCGTGAAACCCAAATTAGGGTTTTGAGCATCACGAGCGTCCATCTTCTCCAGCACGAATGGAGGGTCCAAGATTAGATTAAGTAGGTCCGGTCATACCAGCATGACCACCGTGGGCCCATATATCCCCTCACCCGATCGTCCAAGGCATATCATGCCTGTTTATTCCAAGACGCGCGCTCAAACTAGCGTGGTCACACCTCCCAAACCGCAAACTAATCTCGACCGCTCAACTTCGCTGGACGATTTGAGTGGTTCAGATCACGTTTTCATGGGATAGTCGGCTCTGCATCATCTTTTGTGTAGGCGTGAACACCAGCCTACCACTTACACGCCAGACCGGTCGGCCAAGACCGACCAAGTTAGTTCATCTTGGAACGCGCGCCGGAAGTGAGCATGGTGCGCGGCTTTTTGCGGTACCAAATTCCTATTACAAAATCGATCTCCACCACTCCTCTTTGCCTGGTCAAATTGAGTGGCCTAGATCGCACCTTCATGGGACAGTGAGATATGGACGTGTACACCGGTATGTTGTCTACACGCATGCCCGGTCGGTCATTTCCAAAACCTTCCCATGCTTGGTTTCGACTAAGTTGAAGAGTGATGCTTGCGCACCTCTTCAAAAACCCTAATTCATCAACGGTCGCAGATGAGTGTCTCAAAGATCATCTCATCCGTCCAACTTCACCAGCTTGGTTATACAACCCTGGTCGGGAGTTAATTGGTCAGTGAGGCGTCACCACCCATCACTTTACCACACCATGATGCAGTACCTGCATAAAATACACATGATACTTCACAAGTATCAACTTCCTGAATAACGCAGTTATTCAATTCAGCATTACATGCTACCTTTCGTGGATCCACGATCCACACATTCCAGACATCAATCATGTCACAAACTGGGGGATACATACTGGGGTATTGGTCTGGCGGTTTACAGCATGCAGCGTGCAACGCGCCATCACTAGAACGTGTTAGGAAGTTATGGACGGTTAGCGGTGACGGGGGAGAAGTGGGCAAGATTGATCGTGTAGCACCGACACACAACTCCCACTACTCCATCACTCCACTTCCTCCACTTCCCACGAGAGACGTGAATAAGGCTCAATGACTTGTATAAATAGGTTCTCCTCCCTATTTCCACCAACAGAGCAAGTCCAGACAAAAAAACAGAAACCAAGTGTTAATACAAAACACCGGAACTGATAGCTTGCATCATGTAAGCCGGTTCAGTTTTCTGTTACAAGTCATAAGCAAGCCAACACCTTCACAATCTTAACACCTTCTTCGCTTCCTCCCTAAGATCAACCCCATCTCCTTCACTTTGTAACCGAAACAAGTCCAGGAACGGCCATTTCTTGGTTTAGGTAGGACTTGCACAAATTGATTTCCGAATCTACAAGCACTCACCGCGCATAGCACATTTGTTTAGGGTTTAGATTCATTCCTCATCCACACACCCCAAATTACCAAATTCGGCAGGAATAGTTTTCACCCATAAACAATTGGCGACCACAGCGAGAGGTTGATCTCTGGGTTGCACAAAATTAAATTCTCAATTTTTCGGTTTCCATCTCGCAATGTATCCGGAAACCACAGGTGGTTCAGATATCATGGGAAGTGTAGCTAGAATGCTGGAGGATGTCTCGGCAAATCAGGCCGGTATCACCAGAAGGCAGAGCGAGACATTTCGCCTTTTGAATGATATAGCAGCGCAATTACAAGAAGGGTCGGCAGGCATCTACTCAAACAGTGCAAGAAACGCTGGATCCTTAGTCAGGAGTCACACCTTTACCCGTGGAGATGCAGAAAGAGCGCGTAATCACAGGGAACTCATGAGAGACGAACAACATGGTCCAGCTGACAACGAATACTCGAGGGAACTCTACAGAGGAAAAGACTTGTCCGGGGTACCACAACGTCTACCGGATAAAGAAATGGAGCCTGCAGCTTACGGATCCCTGCCGGAAGATTTATATCTCAAGACCCTTGTCGAAGCCCGGAAGACTGTTCAATCCGCATCGACCTTTCAACTAAGTGAAGAAATGCTTGAGGAAGGAGAGATCAATCAAGGAACACGTGAGTACAGAGGATGGGAACGTTCAATTGATCACTCAGCAGTGATATTACAACACCTCCCATCACCAGAGCCAGAGAAGCCGCAAATCCCGGCATCTCATCAAGTGTAACACCTCTGGTAGTCACCAGAGAAACAACTTCCACTCCTTCATCAGGACGAGGAGCCGAAGGGACGAGAGGAGGACCATCCCCCATTACCATTGAAGACTTGATGGAGAAGCAGGAAGTTCTTGCTAAGACTCAAACGGATATGGCCGCAACTCAGAAAGAGGTACTCACTTTTCTTAAGACATTAACTGATCGATTTCCACAAGAGCCGTGATAGCCCCTGGAGCAAAAAAGGAACGCATTCAACGCACTGAGAGAAGGTACTTGGCGCGGAACTCCATGGACCCGATCAAAGAAGCGACATCGATATGAGCGGTCTGTCATGGAGACTCCTACACCGGGGACCTGATCCTCACAACGATCCTAAATCAATAAGTTTCACTATGAACCAGAGGCCGGTGGATCAGGAAGCGGTTTCTCTAGTGGAAAGTTTATGCGAACTTTCACACCTCTCGAAGAATCAGCGCGCGGAGACGTTTTGCTGCAATCAACCAGAGAAAGGTCACAACCGTGCCCTACATGTCACCGCACGCATCAAGGATTCAGAGTTCAAGACGGCCCTTATCGACACATGAGCGTCTTCGAATGTGATTACTCTCAAGACTCTCAGGACATCCAAGGTTCTCCCAGGCAAGGTCGTACGGAAGCCTACCACAATGACGTACTTCGAGGGAAACCAAAACAGCACATACGGGAGAAGCTCCGCCGAAAGAATCAGACAAGTTCGTTGCATCCCACTCCCCACGTGGGCGTCAATTCAGGAAGAAGACCGGCTTGCATCATTGAGGGCTAGTACCCACGATGCATCTTTGCTGACGAAGCATTCTTCTCCATCCTGTGAAGCCACGACCCACGTTCACACGAAGAGGGAACGAACTTTTATAGCGAGGTCGTGACCAGAAAGGGAAAATGATATACTGACACTGCCATTATCAATTAGCAGGGGAGACTGTTACCCAGTCTCTCCACCTAATGGAATGCTACAACAGCAACGAACCACAAGAGAAAGTGCTAGATGCTCCACAATAGCTGCAAGAGGGCACCAACTCCACAACTGATGAGATTGAAATCGTTGGGGAATCTCCTAGGCCAATCTCCATCAGCTCAACCTTGAGTACGGATAAACGCACGAAGCTCGTGGAACTTCTCAAAGAGTACCAAGACATATTCTCTCGGAGATATGAAGAAATGCCGGATTTAGATGAAAATTGGTCACCCATCATCTACATGTCATACCTGGATCCAAGTTGGTTAAACAGTTGCATTTAGGAAATGGATAGATCGAGTGCTGCATAGACTTCAGGAGACTTGAACAGTCTTTGTTCCAAAACGATCCTCCTCAACCTAACATCGACATGTTAGTAGATGCAACCAGCGGACACGGCATGTTCTCCTCCATGGATGGATGTAGCGGCTACAACCAGATAAGGATGTACGAGCATGACGCAAGTAAGATAGCTTTTCGAACTCCTCTCTGAAATTTTTTATTATACCATACTGCCATTTAGTTTAAAGAATGCCGGTGCAACGTATCAACACTCTGGCAATCTTCCACTGGAGTCGATACCTCAAGGGAACAACCTCAAGAAGATAACGATGTCCACGCATCATATCGAACAAGATTCGGGCGAGTCACTTTATCATACAGTGGTACCTGTCTATCATACTATATTGGAGAATCTACACTTTTGGTCATCCTCTGGAGCTGTTGAACGCTCATCTACAACAACATATGCCCTGATAGAAACAACCAGGCCTACCGGTAATGAAGGGCCTCATAATGTTCGTAGGGGCATATATCTCACCAACAGGCGATATAACCTTGACCTTCTCGCAAGCGGTTCCCTGAAGCACCAAGAGGAAAACGCGAGATACAACATCCCGCGCGTCCGCCAACTCCAACTCCAGTACCACATGCACGACTCCCACAATGATGAAACAACGTCCAAGATATTCCATACCTGGCTCGACAACAACCACTATGAACAAACCATGTAAACCACGCTTGGGGACTGAGGCTCGGCATGAAGTTCCTTTACCGTCAGTCAAGGACTTCTTCAACACGAGAAAGGTGGTCAGTCAAGAATCATGGAATTCGCAAGGGTAAATAGAACTTAAGAGGAAGCCACTTCAACACTCCCTCCAGCAGAAGCTGATTCAATGGTCTATTCAAGAGCCACCTCAATGCTCTCTCCGGGACCCCTGTTCGCTTCAGAATCCTGTTTCAACACTCTCTCCGGGATCCATCAACGTTCGCACCAGAAACCACTTTAACATCCTCTCGAGTCGTTTCAACACTCAAGTTGCATCAATAATCTGCGCTCTGGTCAAGTTATCTTTGATGTACTCATTGCTCAACATACGTCTCATCCATCCTTCATGAGGGCCCAGCGGAGCATGAAAAACCTTGAAGTCGATAGGAGAAGGGTCATCTTGTGGAACGGATATTTTCATATAGTTGAAAGGGCGTAGTGAACAACTCATCATCAATGTTCGGCATATCTTTGAAGCTGTCAACACCTCCTGACTTGGCACCAGCATTATCCCCAGAAGACATCTCAACAGGAGTTTTTTTCTTCATTCTACAATAAAATACATGAGTCAGTACTTGTATAAAAAACGCGTGAGATGTGTAGTCACACGTGACAACACACATTCACGTTGGAGTACACAAGGCTGGTATTGGGTCCAAACACCGGTATTGATCAAGTCACAAGTCCGGTATTGCTCAAGTTTCAAGTCCGGTGTTGATCAAGTCACAAGTCCGGTATTGCTCAAGTTTCAAGTCCGGTGTTGATCAAGTTTCAAGACCGGTATTGATCAAGTCACAAGTCCGGTATTGCTCAAGTTTCAAGTCCGGTGTTGATCAAGTCACAAGTCCGGTATTGATCAAGTCACAAGTTCGGTATTGCTCAAGTTTCAAGACCGGTATTGATCAAGTCACAAGGCTGGTATTCGAACCAAAACAGGCACATCAAGCCCACGTTCGATCAAGTAGGTGCAGTAACCCCACGAACGAAACAGCGATCCAAAGACCGACATCATGCTAGGGGAACACTCTCCCTCGGGTCTCTTGAACGTGACATGCTCCAAGGGCAAGATAACCCGTCTCTCCCGGTAACATCTAACATCATGTCTTTAGGGAACACTACAATGGTGTAACCATTACGTGCTAGGCAGAGGACTTAATGTTGATGGTGGATTTTTATTTAAGGTTAAAATTGTAAAAGCCAGAAAATTATGCGCTGACATCTTGTAAAAGATAAGGCCATCAATAAGTGTTGGATACTCCCTCACTTAATTCACCAAGAATGGAGCATGTGGCAACAATCCCATTCTGTGAATACACGAAATTCATCCAGGTTGGAGCATGTAGCAACAATCCCATATACCCTGTGAATTTCTAGCATTATTAATTAATGCGCAATCAGCCTTGTATTTCCTGTACTCATTATCAGTGCGGCATGACGACTGAGTGTTGCTCTTACAGAGCAACACGAACCTCCAAGCATTATAATGAAACCATGTACGAAATACCCGTACAGGCCGACTCTCGGTGTGTTATACTAGCTCGATTGAGCCCCTCTCGGTGTGTTATACTAGCCCGATTGAGCATCCGGATTGACCGTATCAGTCCGGATATGATCACAGTCATCCAACTCCACAAGCATGATTGGATGACCCAGATCAATTCCATCACCCCCAAGCAGGTATGGAATATTCACTGCCGAACCGACGCGGACCCCGCATGGTCGGCCTCCCCAGAGATTGGCCTAGCTTGCCAAAACGTCCAAACCAGAGCGTATGGGAGGAAAACCCTAAATTAGGGTTTGCGGCATATTACATGTGTCGCAAAACAGTCTCAACCATCCATCTTCACAGGTATAGATGGAGGTGTAGATGAAGATTCAAAGGCCCGAGCATGTCAACACAATCACCAGTGGGCTGCCTACACCCGACCAATCGGTCGGGACCAACCATGGTTGGTTATCCTGGTCGTGCGCCCGCAGAGCATGGTTACACGGCCGTGAAACCCAAATTAGGGTTTTGAGCATCACGAGCGTCCATATTCTCCAGCACGAATGGAGGGTCCAAGATTAGATTAAGTAGGTCCGGTCATACTAGCATGACCACCGTGGGCCCATCTATCCCCTCACCCGATCGGCCAAGGCATATCGTGTCTGGTTATTCCAAGACGCGCGCTCAAACTAGCGTGGTCACACCTCCCAAACCGCAAACTAATCTCGACCGCTCAACTTCGCCGGACGATTTGAGTGGTTCAGATCACGTTTTCATGGGATAGTCAGGTGTAGGCGTGAACACCAGCCTACCACTTACACGCTAGACCGGTCGGCCAAGACCGACCAAGTTAGGTCATCTTGGAATGCGCGCCGGAAGTGAGCATGGTGCGCGGCTTTTTGCGGTACCAAATTCCTATTACAAAATCGATCTCCACCACTCCTCTTTGCTTAGGTCAAATTGAGTGGCCTAGATCGCACCTTCATGGGACAGTGAGATATGGACGTGTACACCGGTATGTTGTCTACACGCATGCCCGGTCGGTCCTTTCAAAAACCTTCCCATGCTTGGTTTCGACCAAGTCGAAGAGTGATGCTTGCGCACCTCTCAAAAACCCTAATTCATCAACGGTCGCAGATGAGTGTCTCAAAGATCATCTCATCCGTCCAACTTCACCGACTTGGTTATACAACCCACAGTCGGGAGTTAATTGGTCGGTGAGGCGTCACCACCCATCACTTTACCACACCATGATGCGATGCACCTGCATAAAATACACATGATACTTCACAAGTATCAACTTCCCGAATAACGCAGGTTATTCAATTGACATTACATGCTACCTTTCGTGGATCCACGATCCACACATTCCGGACATCAATCATGTCACAAACTGGGAGGATACATACTTGGGGTATTGGTCGGCGGTTTACGGCATGCGGCGTGCAACGCGCCATCACAAGAACGTGTTAGGAAGTTATGGACGGTTAGCGATGACAGGAGAAGTGGGCAAGACTGATCGTGTAGCACCGACACACAACTCCACTACTCCATCACTCCATTTCCTCCACTTCCCACGAGAGACGTGAATAAGGCTCAATGACTTGTATAAATAGGTTCTCCTCCCTATTTCCACCAATGAGCAAGTCCAGACAAAAAACAGAAACCAAGTGTTAATACAAAACACCGGAACTGATAGCTTGCATCATGTAAGCCAGTTCAGTTTTCTGTTACAAGTCATAAGCAAGCCAACACCTTCACAATCTCAACACCTTCTTCGCTTCCCTCCCTAAGATCAACCCCATCTCCTTCACTTTGTAACCAAAACAAGTCCGGAACGGCCATTTCTTGGTTTAGGTAGGACTCACAGATTGATTTCTGAATCTACAAGCACTCACCGCGCAGTGCATTTGTTTAGGGTTTAGATTCATTCCTCATCCACACACCCCAAATTACCAAATTCGGCAGGAATAGTTTTCACCCATAAACAGTCATATAGAGATTGAAACCCTAATTTCTACTTTCTCTATCTTGCTTTGTACAAGACAAGCCGATATAAATAAAATAAAAGGAGGAGATCAAATAGAAAAGAAGATAAGAGAAGAGATCGACGGAAGAAACTGAGAAGGGAAAGAGGTTTCTATTTTTCGCCTCTCTGGCTCGAGATATTCGACGGAAGAAAAAAGTTATTTTTTTTTTTTTTAATGAAGAAGAAAAATGAAATGAAGGAATTCATTTGAGAGATAGGAATTTTAGGGTTAGATAGAAATTTTATGATTAAGACGCACCTCGAGAAGAAAATGAAGTGTATAGATATTAGTTTAGGACGCATGTGAATATCACGCGCACATACCCCATGTGTTATGACCCAAGTGTGACCAAGCGTGTGACTGGCACGCTTATAAAAAAAATCGTAACAGCTTAGCTCTGTTAGGAATTTTTAAAAATTTAGTAACGGTTCCAGCCAGTTACGAAATTTTTGTAACGACCATTTGTAACGGGAAATTTGTAACGTCCCATAAGCCGTTACGAATTCCTGTTACTAATCCAGGAATTTGGTATAGTGTTAGTATATTAGAAATCAATAAATAATTTAGATCATTTACCATTGACAACAAGATTGAGATATCAAAACTTGTGGGTTTGACCGAGCATTGCTCTAACAAGAGTTTTTCTCTTTTGTCTTCAAATCAATATGTTTAGACCAAAGTTCTGTGAACCTGATTGTGCAGAAGAGTTCTTGGACGAACTCAAAAATAAATATCAAAGATCAGTCTGAATTCTAACAAGTACGAGACTTGAAATCTATCTTTTAAGATGCGAATTCAACAGGAACACGTCTTGTTTTTTTATCTCACTTACTAAGGACTTAAACTGTCTAGATTGATTACGTCATACTTGTATTATTCTTATTATAAAGATAAAATAATATAATGCTGGAAAAAAAAAATACAAGATGTCAGAAGTTTTGTTAACGAGGAAAATGCACCCGTAGAAAAACCCGAGGACCTCGTTCAACTTTGAATACCACACTGATACTTCCATACTATCAGACTTCGTATTGGAAAGCAATTCAACTGTAATCCCATTCATTATGCTTTTTGAACCTCGTAAGATTATGAGCGCTTGATTCCCTTAGCTGACGTCCTTTACAACCTAAGAGTTGCTTCAACCACCGTGAAGACTTTCGACACTAATCTGCCTCTAACAAACAAGCCTATTTGATTTTTCAATATAGGTTTGGAAATCTGTTTGCATTATACAAAGTCCAGCAAACCTCACGAATCCGGAACACTTCCACTCAGTTTAAATATTTATCTTGAAGAATCACAAAATCTGAGACGAAGAGGACTTTGTAATGTCTATCTATCTTGTTCCTAATCTGAGATATGGCCACCTTTAAGATTAATAAGAAAAAGATCTGGATACAAGAAATATCAGTTAAATGACAGTCTGACCGGGCTTTACAAATCCTTAGGTTAAATCTTGAAAGTCGTAACCTAATTATGTTTATAAGAGGAAACCTGGGTTATAGAGGACGACTCTAGCTTAACAACTAGGGAAAAAGAGTGTCATGGATTAAGAAATCCAGTTGCAAGAGTCTCTTTATTTATAGATTTTCAAGGCTCTAGGTAGCTTTGAGTTCAAGATAAGATAACTTGAGATTCAAGTAAACACTTTCTCAGTTTAGATGAAATTATTATCAGGAATTCATCCAAGTATTTGAGAAGTTCACCTTGAAATTATATAGAAGAGTATGATGTTAGAGCATTGCTCGGTTGAACCTGCCAAGCGTTGGTATGTCAAGGTTGGTTGTCAAACTCAAAAGTAGTATGATTAGATCAGTTGAGTAAACTTCGTTAGGTTAGACTAAGAAGTCTAGAAATGTTGAGACATCCAAGTATTACTCTGAAAACCTGAAGATTCTAAAGACAACTTCTTAACTCTTCTGTAAATGAAGAAATGACACTTGCTCTTCTTCTAGTGAATCCACTTCATCATAATATTTGTGTTATTTGAATCACTAAATTTAACCTGGTGTTTATGCTTCACACAATATCTCCTTAAATGTTTCTTGAAATCATGTTTACTAACAAACTTGTTTCCTTTAATAAGGCTATGAGGATCTAATTGTTGAAAACTAACACCCCCCATTTCTCCAGTTTCCCCTTCCTTTAAATGTTTTGCATACTCTTCCTCTAAATTTGTGTTATCATGAGGCTCATTACATATAGGCCCATTGGACTCAGAACAATGCGACAGTACTACGATTTCAAGCCCAACAGGTTCATCTTATCCTGATACTAATAAAAAAAAATGAGCAAATGGATCAGTTAGAATGTTGCTAAATACAAGACAACAAAAACAAGCAATAAGAAAGAAAACAAACCATCAAAGACAAGATTACCTTCTTTGTCAGAGGAAAAATCAATCAAATCCCCATAACAGTCCTCTGCAAAGCCACAAAGCCAAGGTAATTAATATTACACAAACTTAAACAAATAGATAAATCAAATGACAAAATCTAGTGTAGCAAATTTACCTTCCTTGTCATTCTCAACCTCAACTTCACCAAATTTGGGATTACCACCATCACTTTCAGCATAATCCTGAGCATCACAATCAACATCACTTAAACTACCATCTGATAAATACCCATTCTCAGCTTTTTTCAGAAAAATCTTACAGTTGCTGTCATCTTGCTCTTCACTTTCATACCCTCTTATATTGTTAAGGTCATCATCAGGATTACACTTATCTTCTTCAACATTCTTAAAGTGCAGAACATACTCATAATTTTTTTTGTATTTTTGGGAAGTCATAAAAAAAAATATTCTACACACTAGCCTGTGTTGTATCTTCAATCCAAACGACATGGTTAAATGATTCTCCAAATTCTAAATTCTTCAAGTATCTCAGGAATGTGTTCAGCTACACTAGCTTGTGTATGTTGAGTAAAACATTCTTCATGTATCTCAAGAATGTGGTCAGCTACACTAGCTTGTGTGTTTTGAGTAAATTCTGGAATATACACATCATCCTCATCAAAATCAATGAACAATTTTGTAGGATTCTTTTTCTTGATTCTTGGACCTCTTTTTACAGTGTTTCCATCTAGAAATCTCTTTCTTACAGTGTTTCTAAAAACGTGGGGGTACCAAAATACACTACCAATTTTTTTTTAGGCAACTTGTATAAACAAAATTCTAATACAATTCCGAGAGTTCAACTTAATAAATCTCAATCAAGAATTATATGAAGAGCTTATATTTCCTTATATCACAATCAGAATGTTTACAGAAGCAAGTTTGTGAACCTGATTATGTGTGAGAGTACTTGGACGATTCCAAAGATCAATATCCAAGATCAGTCAAGTCGTATCCCACAAACAAGGATGGATATATCTACTTTGATTGATTTATGTACAACTTGTGATATTTTAATTATAAAGATAAACAATATAATATGGAAAAAGAAATAACACACACCAAAAATTTTGTTAACAAGGAAACCGCAAATGCAGAAAACCCCCGGGACCTAGTCCAGATTTGAACACCAAACTGCATTAAGCCGCTACAAACACTAGCCTACTATCAAAACTTCAGAATGGAATGTAGTTGAGACCGAATTAAACCTTCACAACAATCCAGTTACAGTCGCGCTCCTTACGCCTCTTGAATCCCAGCAGGACTCCGCGCAATTGATTCCCTTAGCTGACATCCTTTACTAAGGATGCACATGGTCCAGTACGTCCCGGTTCTCTTATAGAACCGGTCCCTGTACTTGGTGTTGGCCGGTACCTCATTTTAGGACTGGTATATGTACCTGGAGTTGTACTTGTACCTCCGATACCGGTCCGTTATAACACCGGTATCGGGTTTTTACCCATAAACTGAACAGAAAATTTCAGGCCATTTCTTTGTCTTCTGCCCTGTAATTTAACACATCCATTCACCTAGGCATACATCTAAAATTAACAACTCTTTTATTTCCCTGTTTCTCTGTAACACCAATCCCATCTTTACCTTCAATTTCAGTCGCCAGATATGTAACATTGCACCACCACCATACCATCTTCATCTTCAAAATCACCACCTACAAACTCGTCTTATCTATTCTGCCTCACCCGTTGTCATAGCAATAACAACATAATCTCATGAGGTGTATTTACGAGCTACTGAGACCCATCAGACCTAGCTACAGATCCATATTCTTCTTTATCCGCTTCTCAACTGACATCATTATCATCACCATCCATGTTTCTTCCATTTCCAAGAACACCAACACAAACCCATTCAATTTCAGTTCTTCATATATATCTGCAAATCTGCTTCTCTCAATTTAAATTCACACCCAACGCCAATTCGTTCTCAATCATCCACGGCTGTACCTCAGTTCATCCTCGAATTCAATCAAAACCCTCAATCCCATAAAAATCATCAACACCATCTCTTCTTGTGGCAGACCCAAATCAAATGAGAATGAAGCAAACCCAAATCAAAAGAAAGAGAGTTTGATTACCTGTTGCTATTGTTTAATCAAACATGCAAAATAAGAACCCTAAACAAATTAATCTTCTTCCTCCAAAAGCTATAACAAATTCAATTTCTTCTGCCCAAAATCAGATTGAGATGCTTTAGTAAGTAGTAACCGAAGAAGAAGAAAAATTGAAGAAGATGGTGGTGGTGGTGTGATAGAGTGGTGATGGTGGTGTGATAGAGATGGTGATACACTGATAGTGATAGAGAGAAGAACAGAGAAGAGAATAGGGCTTCCGCTGCTCTTCACTCTTCAGAGAGAAAAAAAGAAGAAGAAAAATGAGAGTGAACTCATTCTCTCTTGATAGTCTATACCTAGTATGGACAGGTATGATTAAAAATATATCAAGATCTTACGGCTTATATTCACCGGTACTTATGGTCCAGTTCCAGTCCGGTCCCCCCAAAGAACCGGTCCATGTACCTAGTCTATCCAGGTTCTCAAATTCAATACCGATCCCTGTACCGGCTACACCGGTTCCGGTCCGTTTTTTCCAGTTCTAGACCGGTACAGGTCTTCTTGACTGGTTCTTGTGCAGCCTTATCCTTTACAGCCTAAGAGTTGCTTCAACTTAATTGAAGACTTTAAACCAATCTGCCTCCACAGATAAGCCTATATGTGATATCTGTTATCAAAAATCAAGGTGAGGTAGGAAATCGATTGCAACAGACAAAGTCTAGCAAACCTCAAAATCCGCTCTTATGACTCCCGAATAGCAGCCTAAATTATTATTCACCTCACAAGTATAAACTTGTGTAATCAAGAAGTCTGGGACGAAGAATCTTTGTGATTTCTATATATCTTGTTTGTTGGAGCAAGGCTCGAAAATCAAAACAAAATCAGGATACACGAACTATCAAGATAAAGATAGTTGGACCTGGCTTCAGGAATCCCTAGGTGAAGTCTTTTTAGTCTCTAAACCCTAGAATGGTTTGAAGGAGAGGACGATTATAGTTTTCAACTAGGACACACAAACATAGTGTCAGGGATTCAAAAATCCCAATTGTTTAAGGTTCTCCTTATATAGACTTTCAAGGTCAAGGTTGCTTTGGATTTAAGCTAAGGTAGCTTGGAATCAAGCAATCAATATTCACCGTTAGATGAAAAACTTGACTTTGAGATTAACAAAACAGAATATTCACTCTGGTTAGGATGAACCGTAACCGAACCGTGTACAATGACTTATTCATGAAAGGTTAGCCGAAACTAGCAAATCGAACTATAAACTAAACCATTTTCATATGACACTTTAATACTTTAATTTTGAGTCACACATGTGATCAAAAATGTCTATATAGTGTTTTTAGAGAGCTGTTTGAATGCCTATATTCTCATAGAAATAATTCTGATGCATCTAAAACTATTCGACAGGGTAAGTACGTGTATTGTATCTGTTCGTGAATATGTTTGTCATAGTACATGTACCGGATATGTATACTATTAAGACAAAAACGAGTTCAGGAACTCACAGATCTTTTATTGTTTGCATACTGGTTATGCGTACCTTTACGATTTTGAAGCCAACAGACCTTTTCCGGTTTGCATACTAGGTATGCGTACATTTCTTGGTTCACGAGTCAACAGACTTTTTGTGATATGGATACCGGTTATGCGTACCAAAAAGTCGCTACCGAACTATAGTTACGCCGGTACGTGTACTGGGTACATGTACTGCGGATCCGGACTTATAACAGTTCTCTCAGTATGTGAATTGTTATGCATACTGTCCTGTATCCAGATTAATTGTAGTTCTATATCTCTCTAATAATCAATTTGAAACATTCCCGAATAACATCAATGACACATATCACTGTTCTAGGCTATTTTCAAATGATTAAATCTTGAATCATAACTTAGGTCATAAACAATAAAACCAAATTCATCAAGTATGAACAAATGTTCTTAAGTTTAATTAGTCATATTTCGAGAACGATATTCAAGAAAAACTTGACTCGAAGTTTCTATTATGCACAAACTGTCTAATTTACTCATGAGATAACGTCTCATGGATAGAAAGGTGAAAACTTGAGGAATATGTGGTCCAGTCTTCAATTACCTTTTGTTGAAGAAGTTCTCGAGAGATCCTGTTGATATTCGCCTTCAAAGGGTAAAACGCAGTGATATCCGATTCTCAACTATACACTTCGATCCTAATCCGACACTTGACTAATTGTATACTAGAAATGAAGATATTGTTTTGATCAACTGAATTTGACAACAAGCTTGAGATAGAAACACTTGTGAGTTCGACCGAGCAATGCTTTAACGGTTTTCATTTGGTCTCTTTGATGTTGAACTATTAGAACCATCTGGCTTCTTTGGAGTCTTAGAAACTAGTTTCTTTGGTGTTACAATCTTTTTGGGTGTCAATTGATGTGGAGGAGGTTGTGACTCTACAGTAATTTGAGATAAATCTATCTCACCATTCTCATTAGTTGGAAACACTTGCAAGCGCGCACAATATAATCCAACCATTCTCATCTTGTTCTGCATTATCCCAGAAAAACCAAAACTCTTCATCCGTAATAATGAATTATGGTAAACATGGTTCCACAAACCACGGTAAGTCTAGTGGGAATTGAATAAATACCCCTTGTTTTGATGGGCTTCACAAATATCTTTTTTAGAGCAAGGGCTATGGGGGTTGAGAGTCTCTTTCAAAATGAAAGAGTTGATCAAATTTGATCAAATTAGGTCATACTATGGGTAGAGGATAACCCCCTTTCACCCCAAACTCAATCATCTTCTCGTTCAAATGCAAGAGTAGCCGAAAGTCTTCACTATACGGTGAATGGTATGCCGTATGAAAAAAAAACAGACAGAAAACGGCCAACTATATGCCGTTTGGGAAAACACAGAAGAAAAACGGCTAATTATATGCCGTATGATCTTCTGGCAGTTATATACCTGCACACGTATCTCCAATTGATGAAACAATAAAAAGCAAAGTTATTGCGGGATTGAGGGACACGTATTGATAAGGTGGTGCAATTCTAGCTATGGGCAGCTTCTACTTCTTTAAACAGCCAACTATATACCGTATAAACTCTTCACACTCGATCCCATGGTGGGTTCTTCACTCCTTCATATAGGGTCTCAATCGTTTTGATAGGGATAGACTGTTAAAAGAGTATATCCCATAACCCTGTTCTTAGACAATAAATATGCCCCTCTCCATCTATAAGCCCTTTGGGTCCATTAATATTTATTTTTCTTTCCATATTTACCCCTCTCCATCGCACTTCATTTACACATCCATTTCTGAGAAGATTATTTCTTTCTTTTCCCCTTCTCTTTCAACTCACCACCAACACCTGCAACTACCACCACCACCAGCTCCGTCGTCGCCACCACCACGTCCTCCACTATTAGAAGTAGTTGTGTCACTATGTATGTGTCAAACCAGATCTAAAAATTGAGAGAAGATTATCAAAACGAATCACCGTAATCGTGATGAAAATTTAAAATTGTGTTCATAAATCACATCTCGAAACCGATTTACAATCTAAAGATGAAGTACTTACACTCTTTGCAATAGATTTCTAGAGAAATCGTGATAAGGCGTTGTAATTGGCAGTGCCAGGGGTGGTGGAGGAGGATTTGTACTGGAAAATCTATTGCCATCATCATCGCGATTTTGATAATGTTTTATTTGGTATATAATGTTTTGTTTATTTAATTTTGTTAATTAGTCTTATTTGTATAGATAGAAGATTGGATCTAAGATGTTTAACTAGGGCTAATTCATATTTCATAACTATAGGAAGCTAATTTGTTGTTTTTTATATTGGTTTGCAGCTGTGTGGGTCGGAATCCAACCATGGACTAGTGTGCTGCATGTAGTGCTTCCGTAGGAAATTCAAAGGAAATTGGTTTCATCAAGGTAAGGTAAGATAATCACAAACAATTTGAGATTTTTTTTTTTTTTTTGTGAACTTGAATACATGATTTGTTGCATTTTAGTATGCTTGTAATTGGACCGCTTGTATTTATATCTCGAAACTGATTTAATATTTACACTCTCTGCAATAGATATCGAGAGAAATCATGATGTGGAGTTGTAATTGGAAATAGCATTGATGGTGGTGGTGGAGGAGAATCACCAGTTTTTTTACTTGATTTTCATTATGGTGGTGTGTGGTGGTGGGATAGTAATATGTGCGGTGGTGGGTGGTTAGAAGGAAAGACTAAAATAGTTATGAAATCAAATCTTTCTCCACGGATGCACGGGTCACCAAAATTCTGTAAAAAGACTGACAGGTTCATGCTCTATATGCTTATTGCTGGGAAGAAATCTCTGGCTGATGGTAGGATCTCGGAGGAGGTCAAGAGGTCAAGAATGAGAATGGATAAAACTTGGTGTGGTGTATTGATTTGCTCTGGGATGGGTGGTATGAAGGTTCGTTTCTTGCTTCTTTGAATTTAAATATGGGATTTTCAAATATAGTGACGCGAAAATGTGTAGTCGATTGGATTTTCATGTCATTTGGGAAATGAGCTACAGTCAAGGACACAAGTGAATCTGGTTAGTTCATAGGATGCTTCATATTTTCTTTCTATTGATTCCACGGGTTAGCATGCTCCTACAAGTCCAAAAGTAGTTTACATGTTGGATTCTTTAGTCTTTTCTACATGCACCTTTAAATGCACATAGGTATGACACGAGCATTTTCGACCTTTTTTTTTAATTTCGGCAAAACAGGGGCTACTTTTTTTTTGTACTTATTTATTGTACAACCATTAGTTCACTGTTAAGTTAGTAGCTTAGTAAGAGTTGCACTTAGGAGTAATAATGACTAAATTTTGACTCTGCACAATTAATAATTTGGTATTAGCATTTTCAATGGAATATATATGTGTGTGAAGGGTGACTCCCATTAAACTTGGGAATTCATACCATTGCATTACCTGGGTGCAGGAACATGAAGATTGTGAAAACTCTACTTTAGTGAGAATCTGCTTTTTCTTTATGGAGATTGGCAAAGAAAAATGAGATGTTGATATTTTTGAGAACCCGGGTTAATTTTCACTTTCAGACTTCATCTTATACTTAAATAATAAATATGCCTTCCAGTTAAGTTTCACTTTCAATCTTCCCCATCTATGTGACACACTGACAGTTGACATGCTTGACCTGCATTGGTTATTCTCTTATGTGAAAGTATTTCCAACAATACATGTAGCAGTGGTTGTTTCCTACTAAAATTATTGCATTTTTCGTTTTCAATTGATAAAATTACTGAATGTAGGAGTGCTTGTGTTTGTGTATTGGTGTTGGAGTGATGGTAGTCTGGGTGTTGTTTCTGTTGGAATTTGGTGGTTTCATGTTGGTATTGGTGTTGCACAGAGAAGGTGGTTTGTTGTTGGTATTGGTGGTTGGATTCGCTTCCACATCTTTTAGGTATACTCTCTTGATGCATTTATTGTTTTAGTAATCTCATTTGTTTGAATAGTGTGCGAAATTGAAATGCAAACACATCGAAGTAGCTATGTTAGCTGAACTTGTGGTGCAACGGTAGTACAACTGACTCAACGTCAGAAGATACGTGTTCGATTCATGTCAGGTTCACTAACTTTAATACAACAATTTTTGGGATCAACTTAGGTTGTTGATACTAGATTTTGGGGTCAACTTTGGTTGTTGACACCATATTTTGGGATCAACTTTGGTTGTTGACATTATACATAATTTGAACACTTTCTGGATTTTTAATTTAGGGGATCAACTTTGGTTGTTGACACTAAATGTTGGGGTTAACTTTGGTTGTTGACACATCTAATATGAACATTTACTGAATTTTTAATTTTTGTATTAACTTGGGTTATTGACACTAGATTTCATGGACAACTTTTGTTGTTGACACTATTTTTTTGGGATCAACTTTGGTTGTTGACGCCATACATAATCTGAACACTTTCTGAATTTTTTATTTTGGCATCAACTTCGGTTGTTGACACCATGTAATGGTATGAACTTCAGTTGTTGATACCATTTTTTTTTCTTATATTTATGACTTTTGGTTTCGGATCAACTTCGATTGTTAACACCATATTATTTTTATTATTTTCTGACTATTTTTTTTTAGATCAACTTTGGTTGTTGACACCACTAGTAGCGGTGGACTAGCGGCGATAGTGGTGGTGCTGCTAGTGGTGGCGGCGAAGTTGGATGTGGCGGTGTTAAAATTATAGAGGTGGTTGTGGTGGACTGGTGGTGGCGGACTGGTGGCGGCGGTGGTGGTGGCGGACTGGTGGTAGTGACGGTGGAAGAATGGTTGTAGTTGTTTTTGTGGACAGGCGGTGGTGTGGTGGCGGCGGTGGCGGCGGACTGGTGGTAGTGGTGGTGGTGGACTGGTGGTGGTGGTGGTGGTGGTGGTGGTGGTGGCAGACTGGCGGTGGAGTGCTTGTGGTGAAACTAGAGAATTAAATAAGAAATATGTTTATGTGATAAAATAAGAAAAAAAAGTTATATACTAGAGGGTATTAGTGTAATATATTTTTAAGTGGATAAGGTGAGAGGTATATTTATTACTCCCTTCGTAACACATATATAGACGGAGGGACCAATTCTCTTAGATTAAGAAAATTACCTTGAATTCATCATTTTTCATGTTTTTTCTTATTTTACCCTTTGTCTTATTACTAACACAGTTTTCTATGTACAATAAATAAGGGTATTTGTGAGAAAATTCATCTTGAAAATAGGACTCCGCTTGTCTATTGGTACAAAGAAAATTCA
Source organism: Papaver armeniacum (assembly GCA_023531295.1). Lineage (NCBI taxonomy): Eukaryota > Viridiplantae > Streptophyta > Magnoliopsida > Ranunculales > Papaveraceae > Papaver > Papaver armeniacum. The sequence continues at coordinate 167,510 of JAJJWW010016986.1, forward strand.
AAATTCCGCCTATATAATAGGTACGGACTACGGAGGGAGTATGTAATAAGGGTATATTTATAGAGTATGAAATCTAGGGGTATATAATTAATGTAACCTCTAGTCTATAGTCTCTCTACTGGTCAATCTCAACATAAGACTAATCATGCTCTTTAACTCATTCACACCTATCTATGCTCTAGACAAATCCTTAAATTCAAAAGACATTACAGTATTGTTGACGACCTTAACCTTAATATCTCTGGTTGGAAACACGTCCTCTTGGACCTCATGCTTTCTAAAAAAAAACATTCATAACCATATGGAAATCCAGAACAAGCAACCATCATATTTATTGAACAATCAACAATCATATTCACATACAAACCATAAAAATCATTTTAAAACAATCAACTAGCTTCACAGACAAACCCTAGAAAAATCCCAATCATTTTCAACAACCTATGAACACAACATATATAAGAGAAACATCAAAATTCTAAAAATGGAAAAACCCTAGAAAAAAAACCAATACATATAACATGCTTACAATCAGAGAAAAATCATTAAAATCAGAAGTGGGTTTGTCACTAACTTCTCTGTAGAACGTCTTTTCGTCTCGTCATCTTCACCACTAGTAAATGTTAAATAGAATGATTCAAAATGTTCTAAAGAACTGCGATCAACCTTGATTAAGCCTGATTTGAGAAAAACCCCTAAGTTTTTTTTTTTTTTTTTTTTTTTTGATTTTAGCAGAAGAAAACCTTGATTTAGAAGAACCAGAGAGAAGAAGGAAGAGAATAGAATGAGAATCGATATCTCCCTCTTTTGCCATTAGATGGGTTTTCCCGCGTATTAGTTAACTAATTAAGCATCTTGGTCGTCCAATTTCTCAGAGATCTGAATATCTCGGATTATTGGGTCTGAGACAGCCACGTGTGGCGATAATTTCTATGGGACGTCCATCATAGTCATCCAAATATCTTCGAGATTTCTCGATCTTGGATTAGTCATCCAAAACGACACACATGGGACGACATTATCTATGTAACTTACACGCGTATCAAGATACAAAAGCCACCACAACATCAAGATATAAAAGCCAGACTAGCAACTTCAATCAACTGCATCAAACACCTACGCCACCAACTGAGTTCCTGTGGACACCATTGTGTCCATCAAAAATACAGTTTTTCTTGTGGAAAGCACTGACCGAAGGCCTTTCGACCTTCGACTCCAACATCCTCCACCGGTGCAACTCCGATCCGAAGACTGCTATTTTGCATCAGTATTATGTTATTGTAGATTCATGGCTTACCAATCTGATTGTAATTTATGAATCTTGAGGTATTATAAATATTGCAATAAATTCATGCTTCAAAAAAAAAAAAAAAAAAAAAAAAAAAAACGTATGGAAAGGGGATTTTGGTAATGTCTGCATGTTAACGCGATCTCATTATACGAGAATTTGGAGCGATATTGACCAGTCAACCCGAGATATTGACTGAGATAACGGATTTGGATGAAAACCACTCGATATGCCTAGATTTGTAAGAAAAAAAACGGGCCTAAATTTGTCTATCGGGTGCAATTTCAGACATATTACTGAATATAATCCAAAAATAATTAATAATAGATAAAACTGAAAGGAAATATTATTGTAGTGAAACATATTCTTCCGGATGGTGTATACAAATGGTTGTTTTTCACATAAATTGTGTGTTCTTTTTTGGCTTGATCTTGACATGTTTAATCAATTGTCTCTTTAAAATACACTATATTAATTGGGCCGACCGAGCGAAGCGAGGGAGGTCCTTTATATGGCCACTTTTTTGTAAAATCTAAGTGATCAATTACCACAAAAAGATTGGAAATGGTTAGGGCCGAAAAACCAAAAATATTGCTCCCTTTTAGTCCAATTACTATAACTCCTTGTGTATCCTATCTTTTCAGGGGTATAATTGGCAACCAAACTTTAATATAACATATCTAAAAATCTGTGCCTTGGAATTTTACAAATTTTATCTCGTTGGAAATGTTATAAAAACTCTACGCAACGAGTACAAACAACAATATTAAATTTAAAGTTTTTGCGAAAAATTCGGAGGTATTTATCATTTTAGGCACAATTTTAGAAAATTAAATATATATCCATTATGCAAACCACCACAAAGATACATAATACTTTATGTAGCAAAATTTTGGTTTATGCATCAACTAATTTTCCGTTGTAATTAATAAAACGATGTACTCCCTCTGTTTCAAGAAAAATGATACTTTCATTTTAGACACAATTCTCGAAAATTGAATGCATAGCCATTATGCAAACCACCACAAAGGATGCATAACACATCATGCAACCATATTTTGATTTATGGATCGACTAGTTTTCCGTTTCAGAAAAAGTGATACTTTCTTATCCCGTTTCAAGAAAAGTGATACTTTCACTCCGTTCGCCCCGTTTCGGAAAAAATAAAACTTTTGTTTCGTTTCAGAAAAAGTATCACTTTTTCTGAAACGGGGCGAAAGTATCACTTTTTCCGAAACGGTGAGAAAGTATCACTTTTTCTGAAACGGGGCAAAAGTATCACTTTTTCTGAAACGGGATGAAAGTATCACTTTTTCTGAAACGGGACGAAAGTAATCGTAGACAAACCCCATCTTCAGATTCTTCTTCGGTCGGCCTTTCTACCGTGGCAACGGTCGTACTAGTATTAATACAGGGTAAGAAAAGAACCATTTCCACTCAGAAACTGAACTAAGAAATGAATAAAAGAATTGGTAATACTGGTTCTTCATGTTGATAAAAGACTCCATGTCGATCTAAGAGAAATTAGCGGCAGCACATTCTGGAGGCACGCCCTGAGGAAAGCGCTTTGTGTCGGTACAATAGTTGTAGATCATGTAGTTCTTTTGTGCCCATCTCATCCTCTCTTGGTTTGTTGAATCCAGTTCTTGTGAAAACCATGGATTGTTGCCGGAAGAGCTAGATTGTGAACCACATGAAGAGGCACTTGATGAGGATGCAACACATGCATCGGCATTGAAGTTGCGATAAGAGGCGGTGAAGGGAGCATGAGACCAGTCTGTTTTTATGAGGCCTCCCCTGGTGGCCCAGTCATCCGCGTTCCATAGACTAGAGTAAATCCTCATTGGTTGGTTCTTTGGGAAGGGAACGCCAATTGATTCTGAGTTCTTAAATTCTCTTATTGGAGTATCATCAACAGAGAAGCTGAGAAAGAAAGAAAAAAAACCAATCAATTTCAATACGAGCTATAACAGTATGCAAAATGCTAATACTTAAACATTGGGAATTTACTTACATAATGCGTTGGGGATTCCAAAGGATAGAGTAAGTATGAAAATCAGCAGTTGGGTCAAACCAGAGATGGAATTGTTGCTCTCTGTTCCCTTTTCCTTGGCTGAACACATTGGTATGTAGAGTGTAAGGGTCTCCGCTAAGATTACCTAAGAACTCAAAGTCGATTTCATCGTGCGTTGGCCCTTGGGAAGATAGCTGCATGACGCAAAATTCATCAAAGCAAAAAAAGTTAGTGGATGGGAAATAGTGCATAAATGGACTTGAACAATGGTGATATATATGAATGAAAAAACATATAGTTGTGCTGCAGAATGCTTACATAGTAGGCAGTGACAGTACCAGCAGAGTTGCCAGGTACAAGTTTAATTTGCATATCAATCTTGCCAAACAGGTATTCGTTCTTGGACTGAAAACCAGAACCAGAAGGTTTGTCAAGAGAAAGAGTAAGAAGCTGTCCGTTATCGAGTATCTTACCACGACCATCACCCCAAGTGATATCCATATCTTGGTAGAAATTACCAGCAGCAGATGCAAGTACGACAGAACATGCCATTAGAGAAACGAATAAGTATTGAACCTTAACAGAAGCCATTATAAAGGTTTTGATAGAAATTTGAATGATTTTTGCAAGAAATTTTTATACTTCAAATGTGAATGAGATGAATGGATGTGTTTGTTGTGAAAGAAGCAGCATTGTTCATGGTTTTATAGTAGTGGTACTGCAGGGTGTTTTCGGTGAGGAAAGTTACTAGAAAGAACTTGAAATGGTTTGGAGGAACAAGTTATGAGTTGTACACAGTTGGAACACTTTTGGTTTGTTCCCCATACATAAATCAATACGCGCTTTTGAAAAAGTTTGTCCTTGAGCTAGTTTTTCTTTGGCTAAAACGATTGGTTGACTGTGACTAACCCATAAAATTCTTGCCACTTTTTTCTTTCAAAGAAGTTACAACCACTTAGATTTTTTCAAGGGAAATGATTTCAAAAATGAATCAGCATCACCGCCATGGTATTACCACCATTCCTACCAAACCACATCATGCCTTATTCCATTACCTGACATGTGGATCTTTACTTGTTACTGTCGTCGGTGCATAACATTAAAATGGTTTTAACTTTTTATTTACCGCCTGTGTTTGTTATCTTGTTGTGACTAGGTTTGTAAATTATAAACCACCTTAGAAATGTACCGAAAGTAAAGTTCATTTTTTATCCTAATCTGAAACACGTACTTCATTAATGCATTAATAATACAAGTATGCTTTATATATCATTTTATTTCATTTAATAAAGGGTGCATAAGTATAAGAAATTATGAATGCAGGCAATTCGTGGCTTTGCGCTGGCTTATTAGCAACTCAATGCTCAGCCAATTGTCTGAAATTGATCGGTGTTACAAATCTTGGTGGCCCGTCATAGAGGGTTACAGCTGCCAAGTCGGAGGCTGCTTGTGTTGGGTGATACCAGTCCCAGAATAAGTACTCACTCCGATTCTGACAAACTTCTGCAGTTTCTATACATGGGCTATCTCCGTTAAATCTTCCTCCTCCGCAGCATGCCATTGTGATATTCTTGAATCCTGATGCACAGGTAAGAAAAATAATAATAAAATTAGCTATCAGGATATGACACAGTTGGATCTGTGGCGCAATGGTAGCGCGTCTGACTCCAGATCAGAAGGTTGCGTGTTCGATTCACGTCAGGTTCAAATTTTTGTTAAACTACATCTTTTTTTTTTTTTTTGATGTTCTTTGAATGTCCCTCCTCGATCTGCTTATCACAAATAAAAACTAATATCATGTTTAGGCGTACCGTAAGGAATTGGGTTATCCATGATGTTAGCAACCATCTCATACGCATTGGCAAATGAGTATTTCATCTCTTTGAGTTCACAGCTTAGTTCTACCAACATCTTTCCCATCATAGAATAGAACGCTAAAGAGTACTCGTTCAATATATCAAGACATCCTCCTGTTGCATTTAAGGACCTTTGTGATGGACAGCATCCTATCAGTGGTGTGCTTACTATCCCAAATTTCCTTCCTCCGAGTTTGTATAGATCCTGCATATATACATAATAATAATAATTAAGCTGTCCTCGTATTTTCTTAAATGTTTGTTAAGTTGTGCTCATGCATCATCATATATTAAAGAGAGAACTTACTCTTAGTTGACTCTGGTAAGTCGATATAAGTCCAGTCAAGAACTTTTGCTTATTAGGATTCTTATTCGAATGGACGTATTCAAAAATGTCATTGCTGCCTACACTGATGAAGAAAAGAGACTTTGAGAGGAAAGCATCCGTTTTCCTTGAAGATCCTAAGTATTTTGTAAAATTTCCTCGAACTGTAGCAAACTGTATAATCTGTGCATCCAAGGGCACTACCTTCCCCTGTTGATAGCAAGGACAAACAAATTATCTGTTTTTCAATTATGGAAAAGCATTTCTATAGGTTCCACTTCCACACGGTTTAAAACCAGAATTTTAAAGAGTAGGAGAGCCCTTACGAATTGGCTTCCGGTGAATAAGAGAATTCCAGACCCTCCAGAGGCGAAATTTGCACCACGAATGACATGTCTATTGAGAGACCCTTTTCTGCCTAAGAGAGCATGGAAAGGGGCCGGGCTCCTTCGGAGACCAATTAGTTTCACTGCAAATGCATATTTCAGTGAATTAAGGAAAGACACTAAAATTGTTATGGCTAGCACAATGTGAATCTCTAGAGTAGTTACACAATTTTGTGCCATTGTCAGGTAAGGTAACTATTAATCAAAAACTTTCTCGCAGATTAGTAACAACTCATTAGTTAATGAGCGTACCTAGATAATCAGCAGTGTTACGGCCGTTGCTAAACCTTCCAGTGGGTAATCCGTAATCAATCCCATTGTGTGGGTAGTTTGCTCTGGCCACAAAAGCTACTTCCAAGTTATTGTTAGTCCCAACATCAGCTGTTGAGTCACCGAATATGAAAATGCTGGAAACCGTTCTTGCTTGGGTCAGTTTCATAGTCCCCGTGGAGAAAGAAAAGAGAACAAATAAAAGAAAATAAGATGAAACCAACCATATTTTCGCCATTTATGGAATTATGATGGTACTAATAAGTTATGGAAGTGATGTTCGTATTGCCAGTGAGAGCTTATATATAGTAATATAGAGAACTACTGCAACTCAAAACAAAGTATAAAGAAGGTTGAAAAGGTATTATCACACACAAAAGCAAGCGAACAACAACTAGGCCGGTACTGAGGGCGGAATGTTCTATATAGTAAATGCTAAACCCAAATAACCCAGCAACCAACATGAAATTGTATTATTCTGCCTAACTTATCATTTTCAAATTTAGTGACTAACATAAATGCATATACACTTAAAGAAATTGATACGTACTATGGTTAGCCACGTGAAGTTTCGAAGAAATATCCTGGAGTTCAATGCAATCATAGAACGGCTCCATAAACGTTAACAATACAAAAGACAGTCTTTGCAGGATCTTCCTTTTGTAGTTTTCTGGAGCGTACTTATTACAATACAAAATGAAGCTAAGACGGGATACATCATTAATCATGAAACTGTGGTTAAGCGTCAGAAAAAACACAACCAAATGATACTTAGAGAATCAGTAAGGTAACATTAAAGAACAAACAGGTGATGCTTAGAGTATCTTAGGTAGAAACGACCTTGGCGGGCTCTTTATATATAATACTCTCAACCAAGTTAATTTCTTGAAATCACCAATTGGGAGATTTTATGCGTCCAATAAACTATGCAATTCAAACTAGTGTACAAAGGAATACAAACGAAAGCTAGAGAAACATTAACATATCGTGAGGAAAATCTTCTTTTCATTTTCTTTCCATAATAATTCAACATTTTTCTAGGAGTATTTGTTGATTTTCTTAGAATACAATATTCAGCATAAATAAGAACTTCTTGACTGAATACTAGAAAAACTAGACTATGTAGTCAAGGGTGGGGCCAGGTTTTCAAGAAGGGGAGCAAGATTTTTGCTTAACATGCCACAAGTTGGATTGAGGCCTTGAGGGTACATGCCACAAGTTGGATAGAGGGTATGTTCATAAAATGGGCTTCACAGCCATTTCAAGACCCAAAAAAAAAAAAAAAAACTGCAACCATATACCATGCTTTAAGCTGGCTCCGCCTTTATATCAATTTAGGGGTGAGCATTTTATCCGTAATCCGCGGATTTAACCGAGACCAACCGTATTTGTGCGGATGAATGCCCGGACCGTTCGCTAATGGGTTGGACGCGGATGGGATTTTTGAAATCCAACGGATTACGGATTGGACCCGGATGCAACCTTGAAAATCCGTTGGACATCCATATCCGTTAGATTAAGAGCATTTATGTAGTTTCTAGAAAATATATGGATAGTTTTTGAATTTTTAAGGTGTTTGCTTAGAGTGTTGTCCATGACACTTCTATATTTATATCAATAGTATAAAGCAGAGTTTAGCTAACTTTGCCTATCTGAGTGGTGGTCAGGATTTATCCTTGGCAAAGATAAACCAAAGGCTGTGGTTCTCCGTGCCACACCCTACAAGTCGCACACGTGGTGTTCATTCCAATATTATGAATTAAAAATGAATACTCAAGTCAAGATATGGAATTTCAAAAATTATAATAAAAAAGGGAGGTTCGAACTCATGACATATTGTGTCATAAGAGTGGCCTCTAACCATTGTTCCACCTTGGTTGGAATGATAGAAAAGATAAATCAACAGTGGTTGTTTGTTCAACTTAAATATTAATTAGTATAAGTGTTTTATTAATTAGTATAAGTGATTTATCTAGGGAGAAAATAAATCTATGGTTATGGTTTGTTCAACTTAAATATTAATTAGTATAAGTGTTTTATTAATTGATGTCTCATTAATTTCTCATGATAAATGATTTATTAATTTTACATCATAAATTTCCCTTAATTAATATTAATACATATCTCCATCAATAAATAATAATTTTGACAAAAATTATTTCAATAGATATTAGTGGTGGTGGTGGTAGTAGAGGAAGAAGTAAGTGGTGGAAGTGGTGGAAGGTGTTACTAAGTGGTGGAGGCGATAACATTAGTTTTGGTGGAAGAAATAGAACGCGTAATTGGGGGATATATAATCTAATTGGGGGATATGAATTACTTCCCCCAACCCATGGTGTGTGCTAAGGGGTGAATTTTGGGGGCGAAAATACTAAATTACCCTTCCCACAAAATAAAAATCAAAAACTTAAAATCAAAAAACAAAATCATATCCCCCATTTCCATCTCCACTTCTTATTAATCTTATTTAGGGGTGGAGCTTTGAAACCCAAATATTTCCCATTCCCTTTCAAATTCTAAACTCTCCCCACTCTATATCAAATTCTCTTCTCCTCACTTTGGAAACCAATTTTTTTTTTTATTCTAAGTGATGAAGATCATCTTTGAAAGTGATGATGACCTTTCAAATTCTAAACTCTCCCCACTCTATATCAAATTCTCTTTTCCTCACTTTGGAAACCAATTTTTTTTTTATTCGGAAGTGATGAAGATCATGTTGAAAGTGATGATGACCATGCCGGAATTGATGAAGACCATGCCGGTATCATGTTCCGGCATATGGTCTTCATCAATTCCGGCATGGTCTTCATCACTTCCGAATTGAATTTTTTCTGGTATTAATCAGTCCACTTCCGGCATAGAAAATAAAGCAACATGGTATGCCGGAAAACAATACCGGCATGGTCTTCATATCAACTAACCATGCCGGCAGTGGACTGATTAATACCAGAAAAAATTCAAAAAGGAAGAGATGAAGACCATGCCGGAATTGATGAAGACTATATGCCGGAACATGATACCGGCATGCTCGAGAATTTCCTATCAATGCCGGTAGTCAAGTGAAAAAAAAAAAATCAACATTCTGGATACTTTTCATCCTGTTCCGGCATGGAAATTTAAGCAAAATACTATGCCGGAACATGTACCGGCATGCTCGAATCCATGATTACCATGCCGGTACCTGTTCAAAACCAGAAAAAAATCAACATCAATTTATGAATATTTCCAACAATTGCCCGCATGGGTTTTTGGTTGAATACCATGCCGGCACCAAGCTTTTTCAGCTGCAACAATGGTGGATTCAAAGAAGAAAAATCAATTTTTCAACCTCTTATTAGCGGTAATTCTCTCATCACAATCATCTTCCATTTTCAAAAAAAGAATTCCTCTCAATTGTGAGTTGTTATCATTAATCGAAGATTGAAGATATGATTGTTGTTGTAATTGAGCTAAAGATTCAAAGAATTTGCAAGTCTCTCATCACAATCATCTTCCATTTTCAAAAAAAAAAATTCTACTCAAAAAATTTTTCCCTCTAAACTAACACAAACAAATTCAAATAAACATAAATACACAAATTATATCCCCCAAATCATTAATATTTTACTAATCATAATTAGTAACTAATCCTGATTAGTGAGGGTTAAATTAGGAATTAAAAATTTAATTAGATAAGGGGTAACCCAGCTAGGATATTTGGATCCCTATTTTGTCATTTAGTCATATCCCCCAATTAGTTTTCATATCCCCCAATTGCGCGTTCAAGAAATAGTGGCGCTGGATGGTTTTAATGGCGGTGGTATTGGTTTTTTCTTTTTGAATCAAAAATAATAATTTTTTTACATGACGGGTAACATTGTATTGTGAAAAGTATAGTTGGTTGTTTTTGACACGATCAAAAAAGGCGGATAAAAAATACTTTTGGGATGATACCAAATCATATAAGACAAAATGGTTGTTTTTGGTACCAATTGCTATCTTTGGTAACCGTTTCAATACGCATGATTTTCAGTATTAACAAAAAACATATAGTTGAATAAATTAATTGACGACCTAAGTTTGTTAAATCTAAACTTTATACATGACGTGTGGGATCAAAAGTTATAAGTGTGCCCAATATTCTACGAGGGATGGAAAATGGTGGTGGTGGAGAAAGAAGTGATATCTGGTGGTTTGTGGTAACCGGGCCGATTTTGATGAGTAGTAATTGACTATGTTAATTATGTCTTTGCTACAAAAGGATAACACTATAAATTAGAAATGTGGTTGATCGTCTTAATGCTAATATAAACTCGGTTAAAATACATGAAAATTAAGAAGAAGAAAAAACATTTGGATGTCACGTTATATAATAAATAACACTAAAAACTACATATTTAGTATCAAGGTTTCTCCGTCCAATAGATAAATCTAAGGTTGTATTGAGATCCCGTAAGCAGAGGGCGAGTTGGTCTTGGATTTCTGAATGATAATGAATATAATGAAACGCTCCCTCTCGGTTTCTCCAATGAAAACCGAAACCTTCTAAAAAAATAATCAATCAAACAACACTTAGATGGAACGCATCACCACCAGTGTAAACTTCTCTGAATTGCTACATATCCAGTGAAATATCTACAGATTAATCTGGTGATTTCGTCCTACCGTAGTTTTTTACGAGGCATGCAATTAAATCTCTAATAGTGATTTTAAAGGTATTTAATAATTACAAAATTCTCTTATAAGTTTTGTTTATGCAAGTATTGATTTAACTTGGGTTCTTTTACATTTTTGTGTTAAGTTGATGACTTTTTAATTTGAATACATGTTTGGTTAACAAACTTTGATACATATATGGTATTTTCTTTGTAGAACTGATGTTAGTCTCTCATTTTTCCCATTAGCACTTTGTTTCGATCCCTTATTTGTAGAAATTATTTGACTAATGTTGGGGTATTTGTTTAATCTCATGGCCGATTAAACCCAATGTGTGTTGTATACATTGAAGGCGACAGAAGTTTGTGTCGGCTCTACCTTGAAACTAATAATTTTTCTTCGGAAGGTTAGTTGAATTTATATAGATACAAATATCAATATGATTATGCTCTTTAAAACTCCAAATTACTTGAGTAACACTAGATGTGAGAACGTCATTCATGCACTACTTAGCATAGTTGGTGTGAAATCTTTTTATCCACGAATTTCTTCAATTTTATGTTATCAATATGATTGAGAAAGAATCTTACACATGTTTTGATTTACTATTATAAGTTTATTTTTTCAACTCACATGATATCTCACCTTCCAATAGCCAAGGGTTCTTCATTTTTATAACTCTCACATTTGCAAAAAAATAAATAAATAGTGTTTATCTATAGTAGGGAAAATATTATGGGTTTTTGCTTCACTCCTTAGAGCCTTAGTTATCAATAATTTCGGAACAAATGTATTCATAAACATCATGGAGTTGGATTGGCAGTTTAGGTATATGTCTTTGTTAGATGAAATATTCTTTTTAAAGTTTGAAATTATGGTATGATGGAACAATAAATGGGGAAAAAAATTATTTACTGTATTTTTTATTTTATTTTCATGTTGGCACAACATTATTACTCCGTCAGATAATAAATTGGAATAACATGCTTAAGTAAAAAATAAAAAGATCAGGTAACCCATTTTGTTTCCCAAAACCTATTTGAATATCAAAATAATTACTCACGAATAAAATGAAGCAAGAGGAATGTGAACAATATCGTATTAGAGACAAAACATCCCGTGCCGTTACGGCACAGGTTAAGATCTAGTACATATATAAAATGTGTAGGTTCCATAAGAAGTCATCTATATTGGCTTTATTTTTTCATTATAAATTTAAACTAACACAAATCCATTGGATTATCCGCACCCAATCCGTTTATCCGTGCATCCATTGGATGCAAATCCGTTGGATGTTGGATTGGATGCGGATGCCAAATTTGAAATCCGTAGTGAATTGGATTGGATGCGGATGAGGTGAAAACCGGTCCATACCGGCCCATGCTCACCCCTATTTATATGTGATCACAGAGGAATAACAAGTTAGCAGCACTACCTCATTGGGTATTAAAGAAAAACTTTCTTTACACCTATGGATAGGGCCATAGGGGTGAGCAAAAAGTCCGGAACCGCGGATTTCACCCGTATCCGTCCGCAAAATTGCGGATGAAACCCAATCCGTAAGATTTATGGACCAGACACGGGTGGGATTCTCAAATACGCACTTTTAGCGGTTTGGTTGCGGTTGGACTTTGAAATCCGCGGATTCACCCGCACCCACAATTAAAGTTAGCAAGGAATGTGAAAACACTTACGTACCATTCTGTTATTCTTGATACAAATGTTACTGGAGATTTACAAGTGTCATAACTATATTCTCCTTCTCTGCTATGGTTCAGGAGTTTAGTTTCAAATGATGCCCTAACTTTTACTTCTTCAGGGCTTACTAACTGTATGAACACGGAGACGTACCGCTCGTTAGCTTGAACATTGCCGTCAAGTGGTTATAGAGAATAAATGTGGTGCGTGACTGTCCAATTTTTTCCGATTGTTTGTAAGCTGAATCCTCCTCATTGTTGCAAATAATCAGGGCAAAGAAACCAACTGCACCAAGGCTCCATAGATGGGTGCGCGACAATGCTCCGGCCATTAATTCACAAGAATATATAGCATAGGGAATATCAATTTAGGTCCGGCTAATAATTCATAAGACTTTTGAGAGAGCATGGGGAATATCCTTTTTTTTTTGAGACTAAATCCGTGGTTTATCCGCATCCGGTCCGTATCATCCGCTGATCCGCGTATACCAAATCCGCGGGTGATTGGGCCGGACACGGTTGGATTTTCCAAATCCGCAATTTTGACGGATTGGACGCGAGTGACCCCTAATCCGCATCCGTCCTTCCGTTGCACACCCCTACTATGCAATATATATAATTGAAGAAACACTTGCAAAGAAAGCCGTCCCTTTTTAATACGTTGCAGTTTAAGGGAGGGAGGGATTTCCTCTAGAGAAACGCAGTTAGTTTCCCTTATCGAATTTTTATCACCAGGATTTTCTTTATTTTGTTACCAAAGTAAAAAGAATAAGAATCTTTATTATCTTTTTTTATAAAATATAAGAAACCCTCCAAGTTGCCACATGTTGCCGCCACATTATCACTCTTTTTTTTTTGTCATTGAAGTATAATTTACTTCTAAAAAGGAGAGGGTACCAAGTACACCACCAATTTTTTCTCTCGGCAACATGTGAACAAAATCTAATATGATTGTAAGTTAACCAGTTTAATGATCCTTGAACAATATGTAAAAAGAGTTTATATCTCTACCTCTTCACAATCAGAAAGTCAAGACAACAAAGTCCGTGAACCCGATTGTATAGAAGGGTACTTAAACGATCTCAAAAATCAATATTCAAGATCAATCTAGTCGTATCCAAATAATTGAATCTGAATTCTACCAAGTATGAAAGTTGTTTTCCATCTTTCAAGATACGAATTCTACAAGAACGAGTCTTGTGATTGTTGATACATGAAAAATATTACCCCTTAGTCGGGCTAGTGTGCCCCCAAAAGGGAGGCAGACCCAACATGAAACATGGGGACTTGGGGACTAAAGCCCAAGTCCGCTAAAACACTATCCATAAGATGGAAAGGACGAGGGAGGAATTAATAGGAAAGAAGGAGGTTGTATTAGAGAAAGAATGACATTAGTACTTAAGGAGGTTTGGGACATGTGTCATGATATCTTAAAAAGAGGGGCTTTTAAAAAGTCTATATAAAGAGGTGTTATAAACGGCAGTTTATTATATAGATGCCCACTTTAGTAGAACCCTATTACTTGGGAACGAAGTATGTAAACTCTATAAATAGAGTCCTAAATCTTTGTATTTCACACTGATGAATAAGATTTCTCTCTCCTTCTTCCTCTCTACTTTGTGTTTCTTGTTCTCTGTCTTCTATATCACAAAACGTTATCATGCACGTCGCTTTGATCACTGAGCGATTTTTATGCTCGATTAATTTTGTATCTTGTTTTTCTTAGTTTTGTAGAAACTAATTAAACCCTAATATATATTTTGTCATTAATTAGGTTATGCATATATCTTCATTAACTTAAGAGATACGGGGAACTAATCAAATCTCTTTATAATATTCATCCCATAAATACTACTACCTCCGTCCCACTATTAGTTGACCTAGTAGCACAATTTAAAAATGATTTATTTCTCAAACCATACCACGGATATTTATAAATTTTATATCATTGGAAAGAATTTTAAAACACCTACGTAACGAGTATAAACATGAATATCAAATTATATAAAATCAATTATTAATTAGACAAAATTAAAAAACAACTAGGTCATCTAATAGTGGGACGGAGGGAGTATTTATTTATGCATATATATGTCTGTATATATACTATTGATGCATATTTTGATTTTGACATGACGACTGATTTTTAGTTTGTCTTTTTGTAGATTGATCTTGAGATAGGCAAAGACAATTTGATAGCTGCTAACACGTCATGGACATAAAAGGGTCCAATGCTATTGGTGTAAGTGGTGTTATTGTTAAAATAATCTCTAAGTCGTCAACTAATCATCATCATTCGTTCCTTTTCTTTTCTATTTTTACGATTTATTTGAGGAGCAACCAGTTTTATATACCAGTACATTAGCTTGTCCGATACTTATTTTCTACTAAGATTAATGGCTTACGTGATGTTTTTCTTTTTCCATAAGTATCATGGAATATCCATATCTTTACAATCTCGACCATGAGAGTTTGATCGCGGCTATTATCCAATTTATTTTTGGTGTTATTAATATCCATGATGATCCCTAAAAGACATTTTCTGTATAGTTATGGGGCATTGGTGATCAACTTCACCGAAAAAGTTTGATTTCCATTTTTCTATAATCTTCTTATAGAGAAAGAAAAACAAATCCATTCAAAGATGGTTTATAGTTTCTATTCCTCTAATGAAACTATAATCATGAAAAAAATTGGTATTATCGCAATTTGATTACCTTCATGGTAATTATTCACATGCATGGTTGAAAAACCTCCGTCCAATTGAGTTTGGTATCTTCGTCCATTCGATGAAGATCATGTGATTTTTATAATCGGTTTCTACTTTTTCTTACAAGAAACCATACATCGACCACAAAAGTGGATTTTTCCATTGCGATGACTAAAACGACGATTTTTTTTGTTTTATTTTTGTCGATACGAGAGTTTGATAAATCGTATACACTAATTGGTACTAATTTTCTCCATCGTATAAACTAATTGGTACTGATTTTATTGAACACATAATGGATTTTATTCTTTCAAAGTCGATAATGACAATGATTTCTTTATTTTCTTAAAAAGAATCATACATGCCAATTGAAATTGGTTTCTTTGTAAACCCTAGAAGGATGATACGTCGTTATCGTGTATTCACAATTGCAAACATCAATGTAACGGAGAATTGCTGCATTCCTGAGGGATATTTAGCAATTTTATGTTCTTTTTCTTGTATTATTCTCCAAAATTTGAAGTTGTTCCACTTGTAGTTGGAACTGGACACTAAATATCAAAGGGTGCGCACCCGGCTTGTTGGATTATATGGCACACATATTAGCCACCGAGGTGGTTAGTTAGCTTATGGTGCATTCAACGGACGTGTGGAGAAGATAATTACAAGACCAAGTCATGCATAGGATTACGCATTCTGGCTAGTAACTCCTTTATTCTAGCTGGATAAGTTAGTGTACCTAGTCAATGTATTTTGCTACTCTAGGTTTACTTTTGATTCAATAATCCTATAAATAGGACTCATCGTGTAACTGTAACATTATCCCAGAACATTAAGTCTGGAGATCAATCAAATTCACCCTACAGGGTTCTGTCAGTGGACGTAGGTGTTAGTGCCGAACCACTTTAATTCTCGTTTCCTTTAATTATGTTTGATTGATTTTGCTTAATCGATGATCCATCTCGATACCCATAATTTATTATGGTATCAGAGCGGGGAGATCCGCTCAAATCGCTTCCGCTTTCGAACTAATTTTTTTATATCTGTTTTCGTCCATAAGATCTTGTTAGTCTTTAGCAGTAGTTTATTTCCAACTGTTATGACTTTTCAGTTTGTCAGAGTTATCATCATATGACTCTTCCCAATCTATTATTTTTATGGATGATCTCTTGTGTCTGTTTTATTCACGTAGAAGACCTGTTTCGTATGTCAGGTTCATATCACTACGTATTAGTTTATGGGAAGTTTTCCCAGACAACTTTGAGCAGAAGATTATTTTTTTTTTTTTAGTCTAGTCGATGGCAATGTGTAAATAATAGATTTTTGCGTCAAAATGAAAATCGGTTCAGTATCAACTAACCCTAAAATCTTTTCGATTTGGGTATCGATAATTCAGCTATATCCGGCATTGTCCCATTATCTATCAGTAACTCTGTGAAATCAATTGTAACAAAGATAAAGTCATCTTTGTTCTTCACAGCAAGATCGTTTGCTGCTATCACTGTTCCTTAACTTTAGCATGATTTTCTATGTTAATGTTAAAGATATTATTTCCCAAACTATATTTCATTCCATATATTCTTTCCAAATATTAAGCACTTGCTTAATGAATATATGATGTCGTCATTTATTTTGACCATTTTTATGTTTTAACCCTTGTTTCCTGTTGGATGAAGAATTCGTGAAACAGAACTCTATCTAAAGTATGTGCCGGATTCATCTAGCGTGATTCTTCCATTTCGTAGAGAAGTGGATTTGCCTTCAAAGCATGGATGGAAGGTACAACAAAATTGCCTTTGTTAGTGTCTGTACGTTCGTTGGCACTTTCATTAATCAAACAACTTAATTTTACTCAGTATTATTCAATTGTTTCACATCCAGAACAACTAGTTGATCTAACTAGTTTTGTTCTTTGATACTGCCATCATCTATTGGCTCTCTAAATTCTGAGCAAATCATTACCTCCAAAGATATTTTCTATCTTTTGGAATCTCATGTCGTATATTTTCTTTGTCTATTAATTGCCGGCTAATATCACGCCGTATATTTTTATTTTCGATAACATCTTTTGTATCCGAAAATAAATGATATTTTCCGATCTTATTTACAACATTGAAATTCGCAGTAACAATTACTTTGCTTTCCATTCATGGTATTCCACCACATATCAGCAATGGTCCGCATCTATAGCCATTGCAGTGATTATTGTTGTCCAATGAAAGGATCGTGTTCATCAATAAAGCAGTCTTTTCTGTATTCAAGCAAAGATGTTGAGTTTGAAATCAATTATCATCAACTTCATGAGTTCTTTATCATAGTTGTTGACTATGGATATGGATCTTCGTGATTATTCCCATAATCAAATGGGGAGTACCCTTCAAAAGAAGGCGATAACATTGCTTGGTTAATACTCTTTACCACTGATTCAGTAGGTAGTGTTCCACAATTTTGGCTTTTATTTTCAAGATCAGATGATGGATTTATCTCAATATCCTAATCATAATCTGAAACATATCTTTCACCAATATTGGTTTTGATCGATCAATTCGATTCGTCATTTTTTATGCTTTTCCAGCATAAGTTCCAAGGAGACAATAATGTTTTGTTTCTTCTTGAGTATGATCAGTTCCACTATCTACCGGAGATTCTCCTAGCTTCTTGAACTACATTTCTGAGTTCTACTATACCATTGTCATGGAGATGTACAGTGTTAGCTATATCATTAGTCCTTTTTGTGACTATATCGATCTTGATATAATTTTATTTTGATAATTGTCCATAATTTCATTCTAGTTCATTATCTCGTTGATCCTTGAGGTCATGAAATTATTTTGGAGTCTTATTTGTGTATTTTGGCTGTAACTAATGAATTACATGGTTGATGTTCAATTTGTATCTCAAGTAGATTACAATTTTGGGACAATTTTTTTATGGCTCTTGGAGTCAGTATCTATTGTCCAACCTGGTATTGTTAACATCCAGAAATTATTATAAGTATATGTCCTCGAATTAATCGGATAATACTTTACGAATTTTATTTTTATTTTTATGAGATGAAAATATTTCCGCCATAATCAGGGGGAGACTATACACTACCAACAAAAATTGGTGTTAATCAACTTAAATTTTATATCAATTTCTCTCCCATCATGATAAAATTAAAAAAGGCTGCTATTGACTAGGCGTGAAATGTCTCATTTGCTTTTACATAAGTGTTTGCCTCTTTAAGAGGAAAATCCAGTCACATCTAATAAAATAAGTAGCGTTCCATAAAAAGCTACTGGTAGTGCTCCAATTGAGTGTACCAAAAACACGATTCACATTCTCAAAGTTATTATCTCCTCATTTGAAAGGGGAGATTATAATACCCGCGGGCGCTGGTACCAGTAATTCTGAGATTTTTTTTTCAAGATATGCATAAACTTGAGAATTGTGTGGGCTCGTAATAAGCTAATGATTGTCAAATATTCATTTATAGTAGCTACTGAAATAATAAAGATGGTGGTAGTTAACCCTTTTGTAGAGGAATATTGACATATGTGATTGGTTGGCATACAATCCAAATTAAGTTGGATTAGTTTCTCAATTAACACAATTTTGGATCCAAAACTTAACACTTTAAAAATGGCAAGCCTATTAATTACATGCTAGTGTAGTCATAATGCGTTATACGAGAAATTTTTCTTTTTAAAAACGATTTAAGGGTTTCATTTTTGCTCAGACCCTAGGATTGATTCATTAATTATTCTCTTCATACAATGCACTTGGCGTGGTAGTCTTTGAAGGACTCATATTGCATTGACACAAGAAATGTGGTCGAAGAACATATTGAATTTGTAATTTTTTTGAGGATTCAAATTTTATTCAGGCAGCCACCTTATTTGCTTACATAAGGTTTAACAATCCTTTATGTGTTTTTAGAAATTTGGTACACAACCAAAAATCCGGATTAATTAGTTGATGATTTCAACGTTATAGGTCTCTTGAGGAGTCCTTAAAAACACTAAAATCCACGCTTTGGCAGCATAAATTATATTATTTTTCTTTCGTAAATCTGCAGTTAGAATTATGCTAGCTTAAACTCGTCTTTGAGGTAGACTAGAGTTATGATTTTGATGCTCGTTTTCTGAAATACTCATATAGTTGAGTTAGCATCCATAAATCGTCAAAAGTTGTACTCTTTTTCCTTCGTTTCAGGTTTTGTCCGATGTGGTTTTTCCTGATAAGGTTTTAACGAGGCAACATCTTGTTGACATTTAATTATTTTATTTTATTTAAAATGTTGATATTTGCGCTCTTTTTCCTTCGTCCAATTTGTTTTTCCCCCATTGGGTTTTTACTGGCAAGGTTTTTAGTGAGGCAATATAATTCAACATGGTGGTCATCCAAGGGGGAGTTGTATAATTTCGGTTATTTGGTGGATTCCCACCTTTAAATAGGTCATTTTGTTAGACCAAATCAACACAACAAACCCTTAGTAATTTGGATGTCATTCTGATCCACATTAGGTATGACCACAAATACAGTTTTGTAATTTATCTACATCTTAGCTCTATGTTGAAGAAATTACATCAACAACTTCTGCAAATCATCTCGGAAAGCTAGCAATCCATGACACAAGTTCTCAATATGTTGAAGAAGAATGTAGACTCTGCAAAAGTATTAATCGAAGACAATACTGCATGTGCAACACAAAAGAGGACTTCATCAACTATTTGATATATTCATGAAAGCACAACAATCATCTGCATTCAAGAAATTCGTTTATCGAAATTTGGAAATGTCGACTCGAAGATTTGCAAGCCAAGACTTAAATGAAGTACTTATCAGGGGGAGCATCATAGTAAAAGGTATTTTATTGTACTATCACGTCGTACTCTTTTTCCTTCGTCAAGGTTTTGTCCAACTGGGTTTTCCTTGTCAAGGTTTTAACGAGGCAACATATACATGTCCAACTCTGTTCTAAGTATTCTCACAATTGTACTCTTTTCCCTTCGATCAGGTTTTGTCCCTTTTGGATTTTCTTGACAAAGGTTTTAATGAGGCAATTAGCTTAGAAACAATGGTCATCTAGGGGGAGTGTTATAAACGGCAGTTTATTATATAGATGCCCGCTTTAATGGAACCCTATTACTTGGGAACCAAGTATGTAAACTCTATAAATATAGTCCTAAATCTTTGTATTTCACACTGATGAATAAGATTTCTCTCTCCTTCTTCCTCTCTACTTTGTGTTTCTTGTTCTCTGTCTTCTATATCACAAGAAGAGGCATATATAGTACAATATAATAGGGGCTTCTCTCTCTCTTCTCTAGGGAATTAGATGTGTAGAGGCTAGGACTTATAGAACCAAAATAATATTCACCCTTCAACATTTGGCGACCACACCCGGAGGCTCGTGCCTAGCCCGGTGTAAATATGGTATAAATTAAATGGGTAAACCCTTGAATTACACCAAAGAGGAAAGAATAACTCTGATCCAACAAGTAGCACAATACTAATTTTTATACAGAAAAGGCTTAATCTCTCCTTCTTAAGAGATGGGTATTTATAACCCTCCTAAATCTCTCTTGAGTTTCCTAGATACCGTACACGTACACCATCTTGACTTCTTTCTCACTCTGACATCTCGAGTCCGTACACGTGTCCTTGATATCCCTTCCACTATGGAACGCCTCTACTTCTGGGATCGGGCTACTCTCTGTTGGGACCCACTTACCATCGGCACTCTTCCATTCGACTAGTGGGACCATTTCCTTTTAATATTTATTCATGCTTTGTCATACGGTGTAGGGTCTTGGAGTAAGTCCCTACACTCCCATCGCCTCTCCCTCTCATGCTCGTTGCATCTTCATGTTTTGTCGTGAGGTGTAGGGTCTTGGCGTAAGTCCCTACACTCCCATCGCCTCTTCCTCCCATGCCCATTACGTCTCCATGTTTAGGTAGGGTCTTAGAGTAGGTTCTTGCACTTCGTCGAGATGTAAGGTCTTGGAGTAGGTCCCTACATCCCCATCACTTCTTCTTCCCCATATTCATTACATCTCCATGTTTATGTAGGGTCTTAGGGTAGGTTCTTACACTTTGTTGAGATGTAAGGTCTTGGAGTAGGTCCGTACATCCCCATCACTTCTTCTTCCCCATATTCATTACATCTCCACGTTTATGTAGGGTCTTAGGGTAGGTTCTTACACTTTGTTGAGATGTAAGGTCTTGGAGTAGGTCCCTACATCCCCATCACTTCTTCTTCCCCATATTCATTACATCTCCATGTTTATGTAGAGTCTTAGGGTAGGTTCTTACATTTTGTTAAGGTGTAGGGTCTTGGAGTAGGTCCCTGTATCCCCATCACTTCTTCTTCCCATGTTCATTTCTTCTCCATGTTTGTGTAGGGTCTTGGTGTAAGTCCTTACATTTTGTTGCTTCTCCCCCTACTCATGCACTTTATATTTTCGGGTATCTACATTAAGTCCCCTGACTGACTGTTTACGTATCCAAGGTAAGCAGCAGTCATATACTTCACAAGTCATGATGTTCTTCTTCACTCATTATCAACTTACCCAAGTACGCATCACCTCCATCCTCTAGCTACGATAGTACTCCATGCCTTACCCGTGACTCTTGCTTCTGTGTGTGTAAGACATATGAGATGCGTCTTCACTTTATCATTTTTCCATACCTTACCCATACTAATCATCCGTACAAGGGGGGCTGTTCAACCTCTCCTCATGCCTGTCATCTCCCCCGTCTTCACGCATGCCTTCGTCCTTGCTTCATTACATCTTCATGTTTTGTCACAAGGTGTAGGGTCTTGGAGTAGGTCCTTACACTCCCATCCTTTCTTCCTCATCTCTTTATATGTCGACATAGGGTGTTGGGTCTTAGAGGAGGTCCCTATACTCATCACCTTCTTCTCCACTCGTGCCACTCATCCATGTGGGTGCAAAATACTCATATGGACACAACACTCATTTGCGCCTGTCTTTCCTTTCTCCATTGCCAGCATCTGCACCTTTCCTTTCTCTTCTTTCATGCTAGTTGATCGTGTAGGCGCAAGACACATAGCTTCCTTTTGCGCTTTCTCCTCTTCCTTCTCTTATATTGTTAGTCTCGATGTAGGCGCAAAGTCCCCAATACCATTATGCGCCTACCATCTTCTTCTTCTTCTTCTTCTTCTTCTTGTGTCGATCAATTAGTTCCACCTCTCGCTAGTCTCTCGCTGCTATTTTTTAGGCACGGTTACTGTTATGTCCTTCTCCAAATTTTGTGGTATCTACATTAAGTCCCCCATTTGTTGGGTAGGCGTTTAGGTCAGGCGCAGTCACATACCCGAAATTCTTCTAATCATGCATGACTACTATTTCTGTTCTTCTTATTATTTTACTTTATGTGTTTGACTCAATGTCATCGCTCCCAACGCGCTTGCATGCATATTTGCATTGTGTATTTTTTTCAAGTCTCGGCCATCTTGAGGGTATACTTCCCGTTGTCGTCACCGTTACTTATTCTTGCATGGGCCCTTTCCGTCATTGCCGCTCCTACTTGCACCTCTTGTTATGCTGACTTCATATTGAATAAATTTTATACTCTTGTGATAATTTCTGTGATGTGGTAACCTCTCTTGGTTTTGACGATGATAAGTCTCCATCCTTCCTTTAATCGAGCGGTTTCCTAAGGTGTAACCGTACTTGCCAGTTTGCCGATGGTGTTAATTTCAATTGTTTTGCATCATTTGAGAGACGAAGTCCCCACTCCATTGGTAACTCTAGAAATCAGTAAGCGGTATCAGAGCATACTACTCCTCCTTGTGTATATACGATGACATGACTCCGCCTTGTTATCCACTTGGGTTATCTTGCCTTACCTGCTTCGTTGACCAATACTTAGTCAACACTCGACGATGTAGTTTGGATGGATAGGGTATATAATCTTTCCGTGATCCATGTAGTCTTCATCCGCGTATCCTCTTAGCGTAGGGAAGTTATGTTCCGAATCTTTCGTCGTGGTACTCAGAATTGTTATTATCACTTGTCTCTTCATAGTATTCCGGTATCACATCTTGGTGTCAGTTTCTAGTCCCCGAGTCGCTCTTTCTTAATGAGCAAACCTTATCTCACTGTTGTCCATCCTATTTCTTTGGTTTCGTAGTAGATCTTGCTCTATATGCCTTCAATCGAAAGCTCTAACTCTTTATTTCCTTAAGCATGCTCTTCTTTGACGTTTAGTACTCGGTCTCAAGTGTATAGTTTCATGTCATATCCTTCAGATAATTTTGAGGTATCTATAGCAAGTCCCCTGACTGTTTGGTTAGGCGTCAGGCTATCCAGCAGTCACATATCTCAAAATTCCTCTAGTATCTTCGTCTTGTTCTTGAGTTCAGGCCCCAAGTATAGAGTTGCTTGGTAGTCGTATGCCCAAGATTTTGCTTCATCAGATTATTTTTCTGCTAAGTCCCTGAACTGTGGGTGCAACTCTTGCTTCATAAATTATGTGGATACGCACAAATTATATTGGGTGGCAATTTCATCTCACCATCCATGTGTTGCGCGAGACTGCATTCAGCATTTCTCTGTTTTGTTTTTCGACAAGAGTCGTAGAATGACGACTTGATACCATCGTGTTCTACTTCCTATCATGTGGACACCTTTTACCTATCTCGGAGTCGTGCTCATAACTAATTTCTTACAGTCAAAAATCTCTTTTTTTTTTTTTTAAATTAAGGAAGAGTTGGCTCTTGGTAACATCTCTTTATTCATGTTTGGTTTATCTTATGGAGGAACTTGGTATCAATGATGGGTGATACTCATAAGTTGATTACCATGGCGTGGAGATTGGTTTCAGTGATGCGTGATTCTCTATTACAGCACAGCGGTTACTATCGACGTCGTCTTTGTCTAGGACTAATATGGATACCAGGAATTGTCTCCCTTTTCTTTCGAAACTTCGATACATAGTGCTCTACTAGTGGCATGTTGGAGTGTATAATCACTTCATTCTTTTCTCTCTCTAGGGTTTTCCCTCATGTTGAATTATTCTCTGATTCTATAATGTACGATACATCCATTGTGAAATGCTTATATTGGCCAGTCCTTCTATCGAGGTGTTGGTGTGAGTGAAGCGATGCCATGATAAATGACTATGATCTGGTAATATTTATGGGGGAGTTTAAACTCATCCTTCCACCTTAAGAAAGATAATTGTTTTGATTGCACCCCAGTATTGGAGTATTTGCTTTTGATGAACTCAACCTCGTCTCTCTTATGTAAAGTGTTAGATCACGTTTGGGAGTAGAGTGCATTAATACATATTGGTATTTCCGAGTATATTCGCGATTCATTTTACATTCTATGGCGTAGAGTTATGCTTTTCCAAGGAGATGAGGTCCCCTTCTTATTAGGCAAGGTTTGTTTAGTGGTTTGCTCGTCAAGGAGCCTGTCTATGTAAGGATATATGTTTAAGGTTCTGCTCATCTAAGAGCCCCTAAATTGCAAGGTGTTGTGGGTTCTTAGAGTGTTAGGAGTCGCATTATGGTATCGTATGGGATATTATTGTCATGTGCCTATGACCCCACTCTTATTGGTCATGAGAATTGATGTGCATGTGTTCTGCGACCTCGTTTGTTAGAGGTATGTTATGTTCATATGCTCAAAGTCTTTCTCTTTCGGTATATCACTATTACGATGCTATTATTTCTATTGTCCTTGTCATGGACTTCAAACTTTAGAGTTCCCTGCTCTTGTGGATTGATTTATTCCATTTCTAGTTTCTCTCTTTTTTTTCTTTGAAATTTTTTGCTACTAAAGCATGATTTATTATTTCAGCGTCTTTGTCAGTGTGTTTACTCATATTTGAGTATATGTCTTAAGCTCCTCTCGTTTTGAGGTGTTTCTACTACTTAATTTCTTTTACTTTCGTTCTAGAGAAAGCAACACCTCTCTTGGTGTATTCTCATTTTTCTTTCTCTCTAAGGCATGTAACGCCTAATGACGGTTTGTTCTCATCCCTTGCGCTCTCTTTCGTTCCAAATTTAAACAACACCTGGTCGTGGTGTGGTTTCATTTCTTTCACTTTATTATGTACATATAAGAAGCTGTTTTTTTTTTTTTGAAGTTTCGTTATGATGCGTCATCCTTGTCATGGACATGCATGAATTTCAGAGATCTTTTATTTTGAATGTATGGTCACTCCACCCAGCTTGGGGTGTTCACTCATGTTGGGGTCTATGTTTGAGAAAACTTAGGTTCTCCATCCCCCTTTTTTTTTTTTTTTTTCTTCTTCTTCTCTCGCTATGGTGCGACTACTATTAATATGTTCAGGTGTATTCTTAATACGTTCTTTAGTTCTAAGGAAAGGAACACCTAGTCTTGATGCATGTATTCTCATTGCTTTCAATTTTTCTGTTGTTTGAATTCATGTGACACTTGGTCTCGGTGGTTTCTTATCACTTTCGCTTTTCTTTCATTCTAAAGAAAGCAACACACGATCTTGGTGTGTTTTCGTTGTTTTCTCTTACATTTGTTCTAAAGAAACCAACACCCAGTCTTGGTGTCGTTTCATTGCTTTTGCTTTCTTTTGTTTGGTTTTAAAGCAAGCTACACCTAGTCTTGGTGTATTTACATCGCTTTCGCTTTCCTTTGTTTTAAAGCAAGCTACACTTAGTCTTGGTGTATTTACATCGCTTTCGCTTTCCTTTGTTTTAAAGCAAGCCACACCGAGTCTTGGTGTATTTGCATTGCTTTCGCTTTCCTTTGTTTTAAAGCAAGCCACACCGAGTCTTGGTGCATTCTTATTGTGTTTGCTTCAGAAAATTTGTTCTGAAGGAGCAACTGTTATTACTTTTGCTTTTTCTTGTTTTAAAGCAGCAACCATTACTCCTTTTGATTTTCCTGATTCTGAAGCAACAATTGTTAGTACAAGATTTGGATGGAGGTGATAAACAAGTAGTTCTTTCGAACCAGGCGGTGCTACGTGGTCTTGAAGGTGATACATCCACCAAGATTTGGATGGAGGCGCTGGGTAGTAGTCTTGCTGTCAACTTCCATGACTCTTTTGTGAAAATAACGTTGTAGGTATCAACCCGAAATTATTCGAGGAGTAACTTGCATGCTCCGGTGCTAGTAAGTAGGACTGGCATGCTTCGGAGGGGGGATTGTTGTTGCTAGTTTTTTTGTCTTGACATTGAGCATTCAGTATCATGAATTTGAGGTCCATCATGAAAACAACCACAACTAGGTTCCTTTTTAGGTCAGATAGACTTAAGACTTGGCTCTTGGATAGTTAATGTTGCATCCAGTAGAGCTACATTCGGTTGGTGACCTTTTGTTAACCTTTTCGCTTGCTCCCGTATGAATTCCGAGAAATAGTAATCCTTTAAGTGGGAGTGGCGAGCAGGTGCTTAACTACCTTATCTTCATCATCTTGACTCTATGTCTGCGTAGACAGGTGACAATACTATTGTGAGCTGAACTAGTGGTGCAAGTGATGGTGCTTTTTGCTGTAACTCAATGAAGGTGATTAATCTGTTTGTTCTTCGTTGAGTGTTCGACTCTTGAACATTATCAATCAGTGACATCTTCACCATTAGATGGCAGTTCTTTGTTTGCTTAAATATCCTCCCGTCTTAATGGGATGTGTATGCTGGGGTAGTGGGATATGCAGTCGACTGCCATGGCCTTATGTGACTATAATGCTTTTAACTTTGTCCCACAGGTATATGCTTTGTTTTTGCTATTGCGAACCAGCAACGCCAGTTTTGCCATAGGTAAGCGGCACTGATGAGGCGGATGCTAGCTCTCACGCTGGTTAAGTGATGATATGGGCGGACTTGTAGCAGCAGCATTCCATGCTTCATTCTGTCTCCACCATCGATTCAAAGTTGAGGTCGAGTTGTAGTAGTGGTTCTCGGATGACGCAAATATCCAAGGATGCATAGTAGTGCGCGCTGATCTTGTAATTTTCCTGACTTTACTGATTCTCAAGCTCGCAACAAACTGGTTTAGTTGTAAAAACTATTGAAAGACATCATCAAGGGAGGAGGTGACTTTTAGGAAACTTAAGGAGCGCTACCGACTAGACAAGTGCTTAGATGGTTCTCGGGGCGATCCAAGTCTTCTATCTATCTCAAGACAGTAGTCATTGCTCCATCCCAGACTCAGTTGGACCAAGGCACGTTCTGTTTCATTGGGGATGGCGGTAGTCCACGTGGTAGTTGGGGTTGAAGCGCTCGTCCTCGAGTGACACACTTAGTTCTCAGCAATTCTCGGTAGCTACCTATGTCAACTTTAGCTGCTGCCTAAAAATGTGTAAGACAATCATGACTTTAGGAGCACAAAATAGAGTGATATATATATCTTGAAAAGATGTCCATTCACAGGGGATATGGCATAGCAAGTTACTAATGCTTTACCAGAGCTATAATGAAGGTTTTAAACATGCGCAAATATTAAATAAGCTCGGATGAGTTCTGTCAAGCTGTTGCAATTTTGTGATATAAAAGAAAAAATGTAACGAAGGGAGGTGAGAACTTATCCATGTAGGAATCTGCCAAGTATTTTGCGGAGAATTCTTGTCCGTAATGTTGGTAGTCCAAAGAAATAAAGAGCAAGAGGCTCCTAGTGGCAGCAATAGTCAATGCTTAACAATCGGCTCGTAGCACTGGGAAGCATCCTCACTAATCTCCATTATCGCGAGCAACAATTTAGGCCTCCATCATTTCTAATTCATCATCACAAAGATCAACAAACTTGACAACACATAGCAGCAACTTCTCTTGTTGGGAAACGCGGATATCATGAGCCAAAACTCGACCCAAAAACCTCACAGCTCTAGCCGCTTCTCTTGTTCCTTCATATACTTCCGACACCTCTATCCTTCGTTACCGATTTTTAGTGTGCTATCCGTGGTCCCGTGAGCATTAGGAGGCGAGCTTTACGTAAGCTTTGAATCACGCCGATGAGCTTTACGTAAGCGCTACTCGATTCTAGTTTTGTTGAGGATGGTGACGGGCCATCGATATGTCGCGGTTGGAGCTGAAGTGCAATTCCTTAAGGCAATTCTTAGTCTCTCTTTTGAGCTCGATTCTTTCACAGTGCTTGATGACAGGTGATGCTTCTATGAGATTTCAATTCAACATCGGTTTGTAGTCCTCATTAGGCAAAGAATCGCTTCATCTCCCCTAGATGTTCGATTATAAGATCTCAAAATATTTCTCTCAACTATTTATAGAACAAGTTTCATTCAAACCCAAAACAGACTTTGATCCCAATGTTCTTATTACTTGTCTTCATTCTCGGAAAAAACTCGAGATCCGGCCACAAAGAACAATAACTACAAATTGCAGGACTTGGTGAGGTTCCATCCAAGAGACTTTTGTCATTAATTCAGTATGTAATGGCACTATTGGTCGCGGATTCTCGATAATCACGACACTAAGCCGAGCCTCCTTCTTTGTCATGAGATGTCCAAAGCGGTGAAGATCCAAGAGCGTATTGAGATGATGCTTTACGGGACTCATGCTGCTCCGTCTAATTGTTTGTTGATAGGCCCAATCGGTGGAATTTGTTGATCAACAACAACTATTTCATCTGCTCCTACCACGGTTTGCTCGTGTACAACCTGTAAATTTAATGAGGCATTTATTCCCACGGCGTCTTCTTCCTCGTGCAACGACATGCATCTCGGATGTAGCTATTTACTTAAGCCAAATGCGGTCTTTGAGGATATTTCTATTATTGATTGCTCGCTTTCAAAAACGCCGACCTTCATGTACATCGGTGAAGTTGTTCTCACCTGCTCGGCGTTTCGTTAGTATCAGCGGAACTATTCTGGGGTTGAGTTGTGTATCCATAAAGTTAACGTCATTGCTACAATGGGGGGGAGGGGAATGACATGCTCCCTTGCGCCGTGGTACATACTACATTGTTTATGCAAGTAGTGGTCGTTTAGTGTTGTACGGTCGGATGTATGATTGTCGTGTCATGTGTGGTTGTTGTGTATTCATCATAGGAAGTGTACTATTACTGAGATCAGAGCCCAGTAGAAGTCGCCAATGTAAATATGGTATAAATTAAATGGGTAAACCCTTGAATTACACCAAAGAGGAAAGAATAACTCTGATCCAACAAGTAGTACAATACTAATTTTTACACAGAAAAGGCTTAATCTCTCCTTCTTAAGAGATGGGTATTTATAACCCTCCTAAATCTCTCTTGAGTTTCCTAGATACCGTACACGTACACCATCTTGACTTCTTTCTCACTCTGACATCTCGAGTCCGTACACGTGTCCTTGATATCCCTTCCACTATGGAACGCCTCTACTTCTGGATCAGGGCTACTCTCTGTTGGGACCCAC
This sequence comes from Papaver armeniacum, assembly GCA_023531295.1. Lineage (NCBI taxonomy): Eukaryota > Viridiplantae > Streptophyta > Magnoliopsida > Ranunculales > Papaveraceae > Papaver > Papaver armeniacum. The sequence goes on from JAJJWW010016986.1 coordinate 197,040, forward strand.
TTACCATCGGCACTCTTCCATTCGACTAGTGGGACCATTTCCCTTTTAATATTTATTCATGCTTTGTCATACGGTGTAGGGTCTTGGAGTAAGTCCCTACACTCCCATCGCCTCTCCCTCTCATGCTCGTTGCATCTTCATGTTTTGTCGTGAGGTGTAGGGTCTTGGCGTAAGTCCCTACACTCCCATCGCCTCTTCCTCCCATGCCCATTACGTCTCCATGTTTAGGTAGGGTCTTAGAGTAGGTTCTTGCACTTCGTCGAGATGTAAGGTCTTGGAGTAGGTCCCTACATCCCCATCACTTCTTCTTCCCCATATTCATTACATCTCCATGTTTATGTAGGGTCTTAGGGTAGGTTCTTACACTTTGTTGAGATGTAAGGTCTTGGAGTAGGTCCCTACATCCCCATCACTTCTTCTTCCCCATATTCATTACATCTCCACGTTTATGTAGGGTCTTAGGGTAGGTTCTTACACTTTGTTGAGATGTAAGGTCTTGGAGTAGGTCCCTACATCCCCATCACTTCTTCTTCCCCATATTCATTACATCTCCACGTTTATGTAGAGTCGAGGTAGGTTCTTACATTTTGTTAAGGTGTAGGTCTTGAAAGAGGTCCCCGCATCCCCATCACTTCTTCTTCCCATGTTCATTTCTTCTCCATGTTTGTGTAGGGTCTTGGTGTAAGTCCTTACATTTTGTTGCTTCTCCCCCTACTCATGCACTTTATATTTTCGGGTATCTACACCCGGCCATCCAATTCCCATGCTACTTCTTTTCTACCCGCGCCCTTTTTCATTTCTCCACTTAATGCAGCCGCCCATGTCTTTACTGCCCACTCTTCTCTCCCGCGTCTTCTCATCCGCACCCTACAAACACAAGCGCCTTTACCCTCCTTTCGTCTCCCCATTAACCAGCGCCCTTATCTCTCTTCGGGCGATCTGGCTACACCAACACGCCTTCTTCCCAAATACGACGACAGCGCTACCCACCTTCTCCTAAGCCGCTCCCCATACCAGTTCCCCCTTCTCTTCACTGCTCAAATTCCACCAACCCTACCACTTAACCAGTGTAAACTCACTAATCCCCATTCCATCTAAAGTCCCAGGAGAAATCAACAACACAGGAAGTACATGTCTTCACACGATTCAAGCAGCTTTAATCGATCCCAAGGAATTAGTACCAGATGGCCCTGATTCTCATCTTCGGTCCTTGGCAAATCTGACAATATCATCAACAAATGCGATTGAAAAGATAAGTCTCAACTCTCTTTATTGTTTTAATTTTGATTACAATTATCAGATTTAAAAAAAAATAAAAATCGATGGGTTTGAAAACCTAGTGTTTGATTTGTAATTATCTTATCCATCTTGGGATAAAATCTTCGCCAAACCTCACTGAATTCTTTGTGTCTGCTCTTCGTCAAGGCTTAATATATCTCGCATTTATTTATTGAAATCTAGGCTTCAGTTTCAAAAACAGCATATTTTGAACCCTAATACCCACCAAATTAGTCCTGGGTTTAACTCACTTTTAATTTTTCTATCCAATTTGCACCCATGCTTGTGTTTTAATGATTAAAATAGCTACAGTTGAAAATTGCCTAAGTGCTTAATCTCAATAAAGTAATAAGGCGTCCAAATGCTAGAATTTGAATAACTAAGTGTTGTTCCCTGTTTTCAGAATCATTACAAAGGTACCCTGAATCGAATCTAAATCCAATCAAGGTTGCTGCTAATGGAAGTGATTTCGTAAATTTGATTGTGAGCTGTAGTACATGGTTGTGGTGCTTTGAATCCAGTCTAGCAGTTGAAGTGTTTATGGATAATGCAAGACAAGGGAAAGGCGCTGGACTGCAGGCTGAGAAAGATGGCAGTGTTGATTGACTTAGGGGTAAAGCCCTGTGAATATCTGCGAGCTTCCTCTGAATCAAAACTACAAAGATAAGTTATCACTTTGTTCTTGGCATGAGTTTTTAGAGCCTTTACCCCTAAGTAAAAACGCATGGGTTATCTATGACCTGTACCCGCGGGCTATGAATTTTAATCCTAACTTGTAGGCTCACATTTGTTTTCAATTAACCTATGAACTTAAAACTTCTTACATTTTAAATTTTCCTCGACCCTTGTTGTATGATTGAATATCTAGCTTAATACCTCTTGTTTGTGGCTGCAACGAAATGACAATCTCCCATGCATTTGACGGCTCTTGCTCCCCTGCACCTAGTCCCGATTGCTTGAACAGGCCGCGCGCCAAACTTTGTGTAACTATATGTGTGATATTTGGAGTCTCAAGGTACCATATTTGATTTCTAGTACGCGCATGCATCTCTTGTACTAATAAATGAATGAGTACTCTTAACACCTTCACAATGTCGCATTCCTTGTATTGACACAAAATGCATGATTGTAAGAGCTAGCCCAGCGTGACTGATCTAATGTCCTCACTGCCCGGAAATTTTGTCTTTCTTTGTTATGAGTGCTTAAGAAAACCCATTTACTATAGTAAGCGTTTAAGTTCACTAGCCTGGTTTTATACAAAAGGAAAAATTAGTACATTTCATAATCATTCTTACTGTTCATTTTGTACACTCGGCACATCTCACGATTTTGAGCATGACAGCATTCATAAGCACCCACACGACTACATTAGCTTGCATTTGAATTGTGAAATTATTGCCGCGCGTTCTTATAGATCCTCCTTTTGATGATTCTCTTTCAGATATTTTGATTTGTGCGCAAGATTCTCTTACACAATAATAAACAAATATATGGATTATGATTAGAGTTCTCTTACACAATAATAAACAAATATATGAATTATGATTAGAGTAAGTTTATATTTTGGTGTTTAGTATAGCTACCAACTGCTAAAGCTCCTGTGAACGCATCCCACCTCGAACCTCATAAGCATGTGCGCATAAAATTATAATACATATGAAAGATTGATCTCACATTATGAATGCACGTGTCCATCTCTTCTTTGCCTTTTGTATATATGTATGATTGATAAAGCGTCGAGCTTCTAAATTAAATCTTACTCGAGTATGAATATCCACGCTTTGAAATATGCATGTCACCTAGTCGCATGTATAGGTTGTCACTTTACTTAATTTTACAAAGCATATCATCTTGTCTTGAATCTCATGATCGGCTACAAAAAAGAAACATGTAACGTGCTGCGGGCACCATGTTAGCAAGGGTCCATAGAGGTCGCTTGAATAATTACAAATTTACAAAAGGCTACGGGAATGCCTAAGGCGCCCGGTCGGGTGACAAATTTACAAAAGGCTACGGGAATGCCAAAGGCGCCCGGTCGGCTGACAAATTTACAAAAGGCTACGGGAATGCCAAAGGCGCCCGGTCGGCTGACAAATTTACAAAAGGCTACGGGAATGTCAAAGGCGCCCGGTCGGCTGAAGAATTTACAGAAAAGTCTACGGGTATGTCAAAGACGCCCGGTCGGCTGACGAACATACAAAAGGCTACGGGAGTGCCAAAGGCACCCGGTCGGATAACGAATACACATGGGAGGAGTAGGCTCGTTTAACCACACGCCCTAGCCCATCCTCTACAAAAAGAAAGGGGGAATAGGCACACCCTAGCCCATCCTCCACAAAATAGAAAGGGGGGAATAGGCGCGTTTAACACACACCCTAGCCCATCCTCTACAAAAAACAAAGTGGGAATAGGCACACCTTATCCCATCCTCCACCAAAAAGAAAGGGGGAATAGGCGCATTTAACCACACGCCCTAGCCCATCCTCTACAACAACAAAAAAACAAAAAAAATGGGAATAGGCACACCCTAGCCCATCCTCCACCAAAAAGAAAGGGGGGAATAGGCGCGTTTAACCACACGCCCTAGCCCATCCTCTACAAAAAAGAAGGTGGGAACAGGCACACCCTAGCCCATCCTCCACCAAAAAGAAGTGGGAATAGGCGCGATTAACCACACGCCCTAGCGCATCCTCTATAAAAAAGAAGGTGGGAACAGGCACGCCCTATCCCATCCTCCACCAAAAAGAATGGGGGATTAGGCGTGTGGGAATAGGCACGCCCTAGCCCATCCTGTACAAAAAAGAAAGTGGGAGTAGGTGCGTTTAACTACACTCACATCCCCCTCATCGAGGCATGATACGCGCTACCAACTTATGGATATCTTGTATAATCGTATCTAGCTTGTGTACCACGCGTGAATGAAAGAGTGTCTTCATGTTCATCATATTCCTTACGCGCTTTGTCTTGACGAATCAGTCTGAGAGTCCATAGCATACTCACTTCCTCTCTCAACACCAACGGGCGCGCCATTTCGTCTGAAGGTAAGACGGGGGATACAAGCTAAAGACATCCCCAACCACGGGAATAGTTAGAGAAAAGAAAAGAGTGCGGCTAAGTAAAGTGTACGCCATGTCTTCATCACACTCACACCGAGACCCTCAAATTGTCTTTGGTAATACAATCCAAAGGTCTAAGGAAATGTTCGGTCATTTCATGCAAAATTCTTGGAAAATGCCTATCCAAACACCCCGCATGATGAAAATTTCTTGCAAAAAACTATCTCATTTCATAAATTACTCAAACTTTCTGACCTGGGACTCGACTCGAGAAGACAAGTACAAGGGCACTATAATGGAATGTAATATGACTATCGGGTTATTTTACAATTAACCCAATAGTAATGTTGATACATGAAAAATATTACCCCTTAGCCGGGCTAGTGTGCCCCCAAAAGGGAGGCAGACCCAACATGAAACATGGGGACTAAAGACCAAGTCCGCTAAAATAGTATCCATAAGATGGAAAGGGCAAGGGAGGAATTAATAGGAAAGAAAGAGGTTGCATTAGAGAAGGAATGGCATTAGTAGTAATTAAGGAGGTTTGGGACATGTGGCATGATATCATAAAAAGATGGGCTTTTAAAAAGTCTATATAAAGAGGCATATAGTATAATAGAAGGGGGCTTATCTCTCTCTCTTCTCTCTCTCTCTCTTCTCTTGGGAATTGGATGTGTAGAGGCTAGGACTTGTAGAACCAAAATAATATTCACCCCTCAACAGTGATCGATCACAATTTTGATGGACTTATCTACTAGAATTGATTACGTAATGCTTGTATTATTCCTATTATAGAGATAACAATATAATGCGGAAAAGGAAAAACACAAGACACCAGAAGTTTTGTTAACAAGGAAAATATCAACTGCTGAAAAACCCCGAGACCTTGTCCAGATTTGAGCACCGAATTGTATTAAGCCGCTACAGAAAATATCCTACTATCAACCTTTGGATTGGAATGTAGTTGAGGCCGAATTCACACTCCAAGCAGCTCAGATGCAGTCGTGCTCCTTATGTCTTTTGAACCTCGTAAGGATGTATGCATTTGATTCCCTTAGCTGACGTCTTTTACATCCTTAGAGTTGTTTCAGCCTAAGTGAAGACTTTTGATACCAATCTGCTTCTAACAGATAATCCAATTTTATTTCCCTTTAGATCAATAGATCAAGGCTTGAAAATCTATTTGCAATAGACAAAGCTAGCAAACCTCACAAATCCGGAAAACTTACACTCAGTTATCTGAGAAGTCTGGATTATTAACCACCTCTCAAGAACAATCTTAAACCGATCAATTAAGAAGAGTTTTAAATATTTATCTCCAGGAATCACAGAGCCTAGGACGAAGAGAACTTTGTGATTTCTATTTATCTCTTTCCTGAAAGAGAATACTAAAACCTCGATAACAGAAGGAACAAGATCAGGATACACGAACTATCAGGTAAAACTAGTCAAATCGGGCTTCAGCTGAAACCTAGATTCGATAACAACTTTCGCAAATAACTAGGACAAAAAAGTGATAGGGTTTGAAGTTCTTGGTTGTTTGAGTCTCTCTATTTATAGATTTCAAGATTAGGGTTACTTAGAATTCAAGCTAAGATAACTTGAGATTCAAGCAAACACTTTCTCTGTTTAAATGAAACTCTTGTTAGGAGTTCATGTAAGCATATGAGAAGTTTGTCTTGAAATCACATAGAAGAATATATGTTATGGTCCAGAACACTGGAACCGTGTACAGTGATAGTTCTTGGAAAATATACATTGTAAATTATTAAGCAGAGTCGTGTTCATTTAAACACTAAAGACTAGAATCATGATGCACATACATAAGGTGTTTTAGTGATCAAAGATGTCTTAGAGGTGTCTGTGAGAGTCATAGGAATGCCAAACGTATTTTAGAAAATATTATGAATGCATCTCTTTTAATTCGTACTAGGTATGTATGCGAAAGGGTACACATACCTATGAACTAGTTCGTGAATTGAGATGGCCAATGTAGTATACCGGGTATGCATACCCAAGGCAATTCACGAACTAGGCCCTTGAGGTACGCGTACCTCACCCCTTTACACGAACTAAGAACTAAGGGGTATACGTACTGGATACGCATACCTACCCCTATTTCGGAATTGAGAAGATAATGGTATGCGTAATGGGTATTGTACCTTCATGTGTCCAGAATTTCAGTAGTTCTGAAGAATCTCTTTAACCGATTTGAAACTTTGCCAATTTCCATAGATAATAAACACTATTGCTTGGGCAATTTTCAAATTATTAACTTGAATAAAAAAAACAGTTCATGAACAATAAATTGTTCTTAACTAAGTCTGTCAAGTATATGAACAACTATTGCTTGAAATCATATTTCGAAATGTTTAACAAGACAAGCTTGACTCGAAATTTCTTATTTGCAAAGATCTACTAGAAATCATATGATATAGTCTCATACAGATAGAATGATAATACTTGTGAGTAAATATAATGGCTCAGTCTTCACATACCTCTTTGTTGATGAAGTTCTCCAAATATCTTCGTTTGATCTTCAGTCTTCAATCTTCGAAGGTTATCCAGTGATATTTGATACTCAACTACCATTCTCTAACCTAATTCGAGACTTGACTTAAGCAGAATAGAAATCAAGCAATGGTTTTGTGCTACCAACATTGACAACAAGCTTAAGATAGCAAAACTTATGAGTTCGACCAAGTAGTTCTCTAACAACTTCAGTTACTAATATTTCAAAACAATTCAATTGTCAATCCCAAAAGTTACTAACAACATTCCAAATGAAAAAATAACTAAAAGTTGCAGATCCTTTCAAACATACAAAGATTAGCTACAACCATCAAATTGTGAATGATTTTGACCATTCATGAAACTCATTCAATTTAAATTTGAGATAACTCTTCCAAAGGATATGACTTTCCGTGAGGAGACTTTTCTAAAGAATGTGACATTCCATAAAAAGACTCTTTAATATCTTCTATGAATCATCAATTATGATATAAACCTCATTTATGATTCATTTGGAAACAAGAAAAACGCACAACACAATCTGATTTCACCAGCAGCCATTGTAGTAATAGTATTAAGAGAGATAAACAATAAGTTTGATTCGCCGTTTTCTTGAATTTGGAGTGTCTTCTGTTAATTCATCAAAATTGACTACCCAAGATAGGAGGATGTCACTAGTTTTCAATACAAATCCCGGGACTAGGCCTGACTCAAGGCAAAGGGTTTTGTTAGTCCGAAACCCTGAAGCCCAAAGAGTATAAAAAGGAAAAGGGTATAGTCAAAGGTGAGGATTGACTTGAAAGTCAAGAATGACTTGCAAAAAGAGGAAAGTGGTAGTTTGGCAAAGTAAAGTAGATGAAGGACATGTATCGGTATGAGGTAAGAGAGAGAGGGATGTACAAGAAGAAGAAAAATGGCACTTTGGAAAGGATCTTTGGTTACTTATTTAATTGTGTATAGGGATTGTACTTGTCGTGACTTGGACTAGCCTCCTAACCATTTTACCCACAAACACACTTCACATGCAACGAAGAAAATCGTTATATCATGTGAGGCAAATTTCTTTATATCCAATTAATTAGTAATGTTGCTTGTTTTTTATAGACTGTGAATATATCAATGATTCAATTGTTTACATTGAGTTTCTCTGGCTTTCGTAATTCTAATCAATATTATTTGTAATACGATGACATTTAGAGGCTATAAAATAATGAGATAGTTTCTAGATAAAATCTAAAACCTCTATTTAGCGGAAAAAAAAACAAGAATTGACAAGTTTTGTAATAACCCTAAGGCATTACGTCAGCAATTTAATTGCATGTTAAAACAAATAAAATTGTTTTAGATACGATCCGATTGCCAACTTGAAGGGTTACTATACAAGTTTCATAGAAAAAACACATCCAATCAACTTCAACGGTCACCACCTGTTTTAGACACATTTTGGTTGACGATTTGAAGGGTAAATACTAAAACTACGAAGAAAATACATCCTTTCTACTCCGCAAAACACCATTGTTTTAGGTAATAATCTAACTAATAACTTCACGGGTAACTATTAAAGTTCCAAAGAAAATATACCACCAGTTCATTTTAAAAACAAAAAAGAACACACAAATACTAGTAACTTAAACTAAGCATTTTTACTCATATTCCTTAGAAGATGTCATGTCGTTTAAGATATTACATTTTTGTTTCGTAGCATCGTAAAAATACATACACCAAACACAACAACTATCAAACCCTAGTTTCATGTCCCTTGAAATTCCTTGATTTTCTTTTGGAAAACCAAACACATTCTTTTTACAAAGGCTAATTTATTTGCTATTGTCTCTAGATATTTAATGAATCCGTTACGTATCCCAAAAATTCTTCCCCACTTTTATGTGGATGCGAATGTGGGGCCATTATGATGCTATGAATGTGAGTGTGGGGAAGTCGGGGCAAGAATGCGAAGGGTATCTAGCATTTTCGTATTTTTAACCAGAGTGTCGAAAAGTTATTAAGACAAGGATCCCATCAAGCATTAACCAAATCCATATTGGATTGTTCTTTCAACCGAGTGTTAAAAAATATAAATTACTAGCAATTTCCCTATTATTTTCTATATTAAAAGAAGCGGGGTATGATCATATCCCACGGGGATCATAACCTTTAACACCGGCTCGCCAGGATATTGTTCTTACCGGAGGGATCATAACCTTTAAGACTTGGCTAGCTAGGATATTGTTCTTTCCGGTCTATATTATCCGGTGCCTTCTCTGGTCTTTCTTGCCTTTCTTGTGATTATCTATTGGGAAAAAAAACGGTTTAGTCCAAAAATGCCTCCAAAAGTACGGATTAGTCCAGCCTTAGTTAACTAGGTACAGTTTAGTCCAAAATTAATATGAAAAGGTGTAAATACTTTCTTCTCCTTCGCACGCGTTTCATAAATCACACGTGCAGCGAATCACAACGTTCTGTAACTGACGCATTGATTGTGGAGGCACCACGTTCACCTGGAAAAAAAAAATTGAAAAAAAAAAAGAAATCATTTAACACAGAGAAGAAAGAAATCAAACCAAAATAAAAAACACTCGTAAACCCTAACCTAACCCGAGAGAAAATCCAAAATCAAAACCCAAAATATTCATAATCAAACACCATTGATGAATGCAGTAGAAGTAACATCATGGTGAATGCGGAAAAAGTAGTTTCAAAGAGAAAAGCACAAGAACTACCAGAAGTTTCAACATCATTTGATGAAGAAGAAACTTCAAAATCATCAGCACCTAAGACGAGATCAAAATCTTCAAAGAGTACAACAGCTTCAACATCAATTGTAGCAGAAGAAACTTCAAAATCATCACCACCTAACAAGAGATCAAAACCTCCAAAGAAATCACCACTTAAGAAGAAAAAAGCAGGTTCAACATCTGTTCGAGGAGAAAAAGGTAATAAATCATCTGCTACTTTACATATTGGCCTTCTTTTTGTGTTTTGAAGTTGTTTTATTATATTTGTGGTATTAGTGTACAGTCTTGTACACATGTGTACTATTACATGAAACATGCTGTTCGGTGTGTTTTGAAGTTGATTTTCCCATATTTGTGGTACGTAGTAGTGTACACCCTGTACACCTTCATGTTATATCAGAAACATAGTTGTGTTTATTTTGAAGTTGATTTTCCCATGTTTGTTGTGGTTGTGTACAGATCTGTACACCTTCATGCTATTTCAGCAACATATGACCTATTGTGTTTGTTTTGATGTTGCTTTTCCCATATTGTTGTGGTTGTGTGCATATCTGTACAACTTCATGTTATTTCAGCAACATATAACCTGGTGTGTAAGTTTTGAAGTTGCTTTCCCCATGTTTGTTGTGGTTGTGTAAAGTTTTGTACACCGGCATGTTGTTTCAACAACATATGACCAGTTATGTGTGTTTCAAAGTTTCTTTTCCCATACACCTTCATGTTATTTCAGCAACAAATGACCTCTTGTGTTTGTTTTGAAGTTGCTTTTCCCATGTTTGATGTAGTTGTTTAAATATTTATACACCGGCATGATGTTTCAATGCCATATGCCATGTTATGTGTGTGTAAAAGCTTTGTTTCCAATATTTGATGTGGTTGTGTACAGATTTGTATACCAACAATGATTTATGGCATGTTGTGTGGGAATAAATGTTGCTCTAGTTAGATCTCTGTAGGAGTGTACACAGTTATACACATGTATGATACGGTCCTATTTGATATATGGTCTGTTAAATTTTGTACCCCTATTTGTGTGTACATAGTTGTACACCTATATGGTTATAATGTATGAGTATAATGTATTATTCTTCTTGGTTCTTATTCAATTTGTCCATTTTCGTAGATACCACGAAACATCATAGATCAGGTTTCCATGCAATCAATGAGTTTGTGAATAAAAACTTTGAAGAGGATGAAAACAAAGAAATGGAAAAGTATGGTTCACTAAGTATTAACTAGAGAGGCAAAAAGGAGAGCCCATTCTCGGCTGTCAGTAGATATCTTTGTCAAAAAAAATCAGATGAGAAAGATACTTTTATGAATTGCAAAATGAGAAGACATATCAAGCTAAAGCACAACAAATGGCAGATGCGGTCCAATTTGAACTCAACAACAAGATAGCGTTAATGATACATCCACCTATAGAAGAGCACGAAAACGAAATAAACGTCATGCCATTCTGATACAAGGAATCAACCCGGACTGCCTCATATACACTTGTTACTTTATGAAACGAAGTCTCAAGAAAACAAAAAGTATATAATGAGATGAAGGCCGAACACATTTGTCAGCAAATGAGATCAAAAATGGTGGCCAGGATGCTGAAAAAAATCGAAGGTTATGAAAAAGTGTGGATGTAGCAAAGGATGAACTATACAAGGAGTGGCGTGAGAGTAGAGGAATGGAACCATTGAAGAGGAAGGTGACTTTTTAATCTTCATAAAAGATCATTTTCTGAATTGCTTCAAAACGTTTTTTATCTTCAGACAAATTTTTAAATTTTAGTTTAACTCTCTGTTTAAGACTTATCACTACTATAAAGACCTTGAATTAATCTTTTTATTAGTTTCAATATTGATGTTTTGAATGTATACTTGTGTCAGACTTGCAGGGTATATTACAGGTTAGGAAAAAATGTTAAAAACGAGTATATTATTGTGCACATGTACTGACAGAGTTGAAAATATTAAGATGTACATGATTGAGCACATGCAATGAAATGGGTAGAAATTAAAAGGTGTATTGACATGTTGTTAAACTAGTGTTAAAAAAGTTGTACATAATGGTACACATCCAGATACTTAAAGAGAAGCAACATACTATCATTATTAGCAAAGGTAAAGGTGTACATAGTGGTACACATAAACTGACAAGTTAGAAAACTGAAGTGTACATAATGGTACATATGCACTGATAGATTTTTCTAATTATCCAGACCTGTAGGATTGAAAAGACATCGCCAAAAGTAATTATACATAATTGAAAGGGCATCACCAAAAAATAAAAACCAAAAACATAGAATCTTTCTAAACAAAATAACATAGTATAATCCATTGTACATGGAGGTGTATATAATGGTACACATGTAATGACAGGTAAGAAAAATGAAGTGTACATGAAGGTGTTTATAATGGTATACCTGTCCTGACACTAATTATCCACGCCTACAGAATTGAAAATACATTACCAAAAGTAAAAAAACCAAAAATATAGAATCTTTCGAACAAAACTAACATAGTAAAAAGCATCAAGGAAGGGGGCAGGTAGCTCTGTTGTGATTACCAATAGTCAAGCACTTTGTGCACATCATAGCCCTCTTTTGCTTCTCCCAAGCACTCTTGATACGCTGTGTTCTTCGTCTACCAGGTGGATGAACAGGAATGGGAACAGCAACCTATCACTAGGATCATAAGCCTGAGGGCTTTTCAAAATATGGGATGGGACAGATGATCTCCTGTATGCCAAGTTGAACCATTCGGTGGTGAAAAATGGCTCAACAAATGAATATATGTCCTCCCTCGTAGCATGAATTGCAGCACAAGCATGTGTGCAAGGGAAACTATTAACTCGCCACATGCGACATGTGCAAGTTTTATGAAAACGATCTACACAATGAGACCTGGGAGAATGGACTACGTACAATATTCCCTAGATTCACTAACCGTCCAAGTATGATCAATGTCGATGTTTTCCTTCAGTAAAGCCTCGTATATGAGAGTGAGCCTAGAGTTAAAATTTTCCAGAGCTTCTACCATTATCTTAGCATTCTTCCTCATAATCTTCAAACTAAATAATAAAAACACAAATCAAAAATGATCTAGAAAGAAGACAGGTAAATATGTGTACAATAATGTACATATTAAGAATGATAGATAAACATGTGTACAACAATGTACATATTAAGGATATCCATGTGTACATTGTTGTACACATGTTGTAGACAACAACAAAAAAAGCAACTTCACTAATAAAAAAAAAATGAAACACTAAACATCGTACTCACCGTACCGCATCGAGAAGAGCATAAGCAGACAACTTTTTGAGATCAACAATCCAATTTGTTAGAGCATTGCTCGGTCAAACTCGCATGCGTTGCTATCTCAAGCATGTTTGTCAATGTTAGTGATCAAAACTATAAGTCTTGATTTCTAGCCTATTTGTAGATGTTTGGACTAGGACATAGATAGTGTAGTTGAGCTTAAATCTCTCGACGTTCATCTCTTGAAGACGAAGAACTACTAAGGGGAGCTTGTGGAACTTCATTCACAAAAGGTATGTGGAGACTTGAACTTATCTATCACTTGGAAAGTCTATTTCTACTATCTCTTATAATGAGACATTAGTCATGTTACGATATAGTTTTCTTTATACACATTTGAGATTTCGAAATGAGTATATCTCGCTTACATATTTCTCGAAATATGTGTTGGTTAGCTTTCGCTTCGACCATGTTCATCTTATATCATGAGAAAATTGCCAAGTAACATCTTACATGGTTTGTGTGATACAATCATTTGGTGTAAGACTTGGAAGGTTTCAATAATGATTATTTCAATATCTTGAAAATTGCTTTGATGTTAATAGTGTGTGAAAAACGCTATTGACATTATATAAGAATGTTTCAATGATTGAAATAAAGAGTTGATGATGTAACCATCTTTGGATATAAGCATATATAGTGTGTTCACACATTAGTGTATAAGTCCATAAACCGGGAGCCAAGAGTATGCATATGTGTGTATACGAAATTGGTGAAGGAGACAGGTTAAGTATGCGTACATGTACGCATACTGGTAGAAGTTCTCAATCCGAGAATTTCTGCTGAGTTTGGTTTTGGCAAAACTCTTAACTAGTCACCTTAAGTATGCGTACATATACGCATATTGGCGAAGTTTTTGAACCGAAAATTTCTGATGAGTTTGGAAACTTTACAAAATCAAAAACCAGTTGCTTAAGTACGCATACCCGTACACATACTTAAGCTGGTTAATTTGTCAAATCGGTCAAGTCCATGAACTTAAACATTTATATCATAAGGAATGCAATCTTTGCAAACCTTGGCTATAATGTTCATGATTGATTCAAGTGAATCAAATCGATTTGATTTCAATTGTGTTTTCTAAATAATTGAACAACTCTTAACTAGTTTCATTTGAGTCATTTGAACTAGTTATGGATAAGATGACTAAGGTTGATATGAGAGTAATCATATGGCTAACCTCGGTTAACTATTTGTGAACCAAACTGGTGTACACGTTTAGGTACGGCTACATAAACCTAAATGAAGGTACATTTCATATGTATGTAACAAGCTAAGTTCGATCTAACGGTTGAAAGATATTAGCTTGGTTGATCAGTTTTTCATCTAACGGTGAATATTGAATGCTTTGTTACCAAGGTAACTTGGATTGCAAACCCCGATTTGAAAACTATATAAAGGAGAACTCTAGCAAATCGGTAAACCTAATCCCCACACCTCATGTGTGTTACTAGTTGCATAACTAGAGTCGATTCTCATTTAACCTTAGGTTTCTTCTCGAGACCCTGTAGGTTAACGACTTGAAGACTTCATTGGGATTGTGAAGCAGCACCCAACTATTATCTTTGTAGTTGCGTGATCCGATCTTGTTGCTTCTATCGTGTTGAGTGCAATTGAAATAATTGGTTTGAGATTTTATATCTCCGATAGGCAAGATAGAAAAGTAATCACAAACAAACTTCGCCTCATCGTTTGTGATTCCACAATAACTTGTTTCGCTAGTCGATTAAGTTTATTGTGAGGTGATTGATAATACTAGGGCTGTTTCTTCGGGAATATAAGTCGGTTTATCAAATGGTTCCCTGTTCACCTTGATTTATCAAAAGACGGAACAAAAACTCTTGGGTATTTCTGTGGGAGACAGATTTATTCAATCCTATAGACTTTTCTCGTGTGAGATGATTTGTCTATCATGTCTTCGACTTTGGGTCGTAGAAACTCTTAGTTGTGGGTGATATCACTAAGGGAATCAAGTGCGTAGTATCCCGCTGGGATCGAGAGACGTAAGGAGCGCAATTGTATCTTGAATCAGTGTGAGATTGATTAGGTTGAACTACAGTCCAGTCCAAGTTAATTGGTAGTAGGCTAGTGTCAACTGGACTAGGTCCCGGGTTTTTCTCGCATTTGCGGTTTCCTCGTTAACAAAATTTCGTGTCTCGTGTTACTTCTTTTCCGCATTATATTTTGTTATATAATTGAAATATCACAGGTTGTGCGTTAAGATCAATCAATTAGAATATCCAACCTTTGGTTGTTGATTTACATTGATTGACACTTGAACATTGGTCTTTGGTACCGTTCAAGTAACTCCTCTTATATTCAATCGGGCTCGTAGATTTCTATTTGCCGATTGCATGATTGAATATAAGAGTTAGAGATATTAAACTCTTTGATATACTTTAATCTAGATTGAGTCTGACTGTCTAGTTGATTCTATAGAAAGTGTATTGGAGTAAGTCCTCTCAGGTTACCAAACGAATTGTTGGGTGTGGTTGTTAGACCCCCGTATTTTCACAATTGTTAAATAACTCGACAAGAGTTGAAGAGTGAGTACCATATATGCATACAGGGAAAAATGTATTTGCCCATTTCTCCATTGGAATAGTCTTGATATAATTGGCAACATGTCCACAGCCAAGCGCATGCATACCCCGCAAAGCTTCTTCAAAGTTAGTCGTTGTGTAAGAGTAAGCAGCTTTGTACAACAAATCAATAACGGCCTTGGAATTCTCGTCACCTTATCCAATAGGAAGATTGCACTTGATGTGATAAAAGCAATAACTGTGATATGAATCAGGAAATACTTTTGGAATGCTCGCAAAAGAGCTTCTCCACGATCACTAAGAAAAACAATCGGACGACCATCCACCACTTATTTAAGATTGTCCGTAAAACCAAAACCAATTTTCTTTGTTTTCAGCAGTAAACAAGAGCATAAGCGTATGGGTAAAAACCGTTGTTGCCATTGACACAAGTTGCAGCCATTAAAGCACCCTTTGAATCTACCACTAAGGAAAGTTGCGCCCAAGTAAATCATGGGCCCAAGATACTTATAGCTCCGCTTGCAAGCACTAAAACATATGAAAATCCTCTCCAAATCTTTTAGTTGCATCATCAATCTCAAATTTCACACAACTATCAAAGATTATTTTCCTCAATGGCATTGACATACCAAACTAAATCATTATACGACTTCTCATCATCGCCAAATTGTTCTTCAAATACCGCTTTCTTTCCTCTAAGAGCATGGTGATACTTAATATTGACCCATAAGTCTTCTTAAAACGTGAATTGATCGGGATTGAGTTTTAAACTAGGATCTCCATGTATATTGTCAGCGATCAAATGCTTGACTAACTTGGTTTTCACCGGAGGACTTATCAAATGTGCACCACAATGTACACCTAATCATATATCAAAACCAACACCACAGCTGCAAAAACAAGACATGGACCAAGCAAGAATAAGTAATTTACACCACATTGTACACCTAAAAAGCCTAGAATAAGTAATGTGCACCACAATGTACCCCTAAACAAGTCTACATATATAAGGTGCACAACTATGTACACCACTATGGACATACACATAAAAAGCCCAAAATAAGTAATGTGCATCACAAGTTACACCTAAAGAGCCTACATATATAAGGTGCAAATATATGTACACCATAAAATAAAATAAATACAATAGTAATGTGGACTAATATGAACACCACTCACCCGTGAAGAACATTAGCATCTTTCAAAACAAACCGAGAATTGTCACCATTCACAGCCCAAAGTGAATCATCCATGAACAACCATCTTCTTTGCATTTTGAAGTATAACGAGTGTGGTCATTTTTCGTAATCTTAATGTTAGAGCACTCGCTTGGTCGAACTCTCAAGCGATGTTATCTCAAGCTTGTTTGTCAAGTTTAGGTGATCAAAACCATAAGTCTTGATTTCTAGTCTACTTATAGTTATGTCTCGGATTATGATAGAATGTGTAGTTGATCTTTAGACTTCACGGCGTTCATCAATTTAAAACAAAGATATACTGAGGGGAGCTTTGAGGAACTTCATCAACAAACGGTATGTGGATAATAAAACTTATTTATCACTCAGAAGTCTATTTTATTCTATCTCCTAATGAGACTAAGTCGTATAGCTATATAGACTTTTATATTATACACATTTGATATTTCGAATAAAGTAACTCGCTTATATATTTCTCGAAATATGTGTTGGAAGCTTTTTCTTTAGCTACGTTCATCATTATTCTTGACCAGTTTAGTTGGAAACAATGCATTTGTTGGTAACTAAATAATAAGTCAAAAGATGATCATGTGAAAATTTCCTTAGAACATCTTACATGATTTGTGTGAGACAATCATTTGATGTCGACTTTAAAGTTTCAGATTGATCATTCAATCACTTGAAAATTACTTATAAACTAATAGTTTGTGTGAGACAAATATTGTCGTCTTTTAAGGATGTTGCAATGATTGAAACGGAGTTGAGAACAATTAACCTTTGTCCTGGATACAACACAGTATGCATACCGGGCGATGCAAACGGCTTGGTATGATTCGTGTCCGAACCTTGTGTCGCATACCAAGATGCGAACGGTTTTAATCTGTTAAAGTCCGGAACCAAGTTTGGATACCAAAGATGTGAATGGTTCTACCTGAAAGTTAGGTTCGGATCGTTGCTTATGCATACTGTTTTAACGCTAGACAATACTAAAGTCCAGGAACTATAGTTTGTGTACTAGTTTGCAAACTTAGTGGTTAAAGTTCTACATTCGGTAAAGTATGTTTTCATACTCATGAACAATTACATTAATAAATTAAGGAACGCAATCTTTGCAAACCGTGGCTTAATGTTCATGAATTGATTTCGGTATAAGTACTTTGTACGATTACGAATCAACTGATTTTGTTTCAATTGGTTCTTATATTGTAACACCCCGTGTTTTTAGCATGGCGCATGCTCAAAGATGTGCCATGGCCTGAGATGAAGCTTCATCTCAAGCTACGTTGCGTAGAAAAAGGAAGATTGGCCTAGGCCAATACGTTGCCAAAAAAATAATGGTATATTATGTGGCATATCGCCAAGGCCAATATGGCACCAAGAGGGTGTAAGATGTAAACTATATTGGCAAAGGGACAATCGTGCATCAAATGATGCATTAGGCCAGTTGAGTGGCTAGACTAAAACAAAGTAGCGCCAAAATGGCGCAATACGCAGGTCATTGGCCTATGGCCAATATCGCACCACAATGGTGCAACAAGCCCATTGAAAATGTACAATCATCACAAACTAGACATTGGAATGGCCTATGGACAAAGTCGTAAATACAACCATTATGGCCCTTCGGTGGACCCGGCTCAAGAGATTTTCATCCATCATGGCCGGACATTGAGCCGGCCTCGTGAGCCGAATCGAATGTACGCCCATCACGGCCGTACATTGCATTTGGCCAGGGTAGTCATGTGAATCCATCATGGCCTTTGGAGTTGATGAATGATTTTTGCTCCCCCAATTGAAGTTGTAAAAATGTCAAGTTAACATATATAGAGAGGGGTAGTTTGTCAAGGTGCATATGCGGACTATGCACCAAGTAAGCTTCATAACTTAGCAAGAGTATAAATGATACTTAAGTCTCATTTATAGCCGCATAGCCTTCCCCTATGGAGCGTATTAAGCATGGGCATCACTATGCCATGTCGCGGACCAAACATGCATTCTTTGGATGCATTTTGATGGAAACTACCTAAACGGACTAGGCCATTACCATTATTGCTTGGCCACACGCCATGCAAACGAGTTGGTTTAAGCTACTTTCCCTTCACGGATGAACTACGATCTGTGCTTGATCACTTTAGAGTAGTGGAATGGTACATAGGCAACCGCAATGAGTTGCAAGATTTCACCCATCACTTTGTCGCCATATCATCTAATCGAGAGATGATTGCGACATACCGGCCTCTCATATCATCTGGCTCGGTATTGCGTTGCAAGAAATGATTGTGGCCAAACTTGATGAGGCAAGTTGCATTCCATTTACTGGATGCTCATACTTCCTATCAAGGTGTTCGACTTAGGCATGTACCAATGGCGCATTGGGCATGGCCTCGAAAGTAAGCTACGCGGTATGCAAGTTAGCTGAGCTTGCAGGAGCCTAATGGAGATGGAATCAGGCCGCCAATGGCCTATGTGCAAGTCCAAGCATGTCTTATGCCCGGACAAGACTCTAAGCCAGTGATGCATGCAGGGTGCATCGGCCATAGCCTTTTTAAGGCTTTATACCCTTGTTATGTGGTAAGTTGAACTGTGGAAACTAAGTTAGATACATCATGCTCCACGAGCATGCTTGCAAGGGAAAATTAACGTGTGTTTTCCTAGCATTAAGTCCCGGTTGGTAGCATCAGAGTGGCGCATCGGGGGAGTTATGTCCTGCGCGCCCAGGCGCGCCAGGCGAAATTTTTCGGCATGTCACATGTATACTTCTATGAGATATATACACTTGAACAACTCTATGAATAACACAATTTTATTCATTTGGTTATCTTTCATGTTTGATTGATCATCAAATTTGATCTAGAAGTGTTTGATGAATGTGGTTAAGACAAAAGTGTTCATATGGCTAACTTCGTTAACTATTGTTGAGCCAACTCAATATACACGTTTAGGTACGGTTACCCATATTTAAATGAAGGTATATTTCATTTTTGTGTAACAAGCTAAGACCATCTAACGGTGGAGAGATATTTCTTTTTTTAAGCAAACTTAGTTTGAATCTTAAATCAGGTTTTCATCTAACGGTGAATATTGATTGCTTTTTTCTAAGCTATCAAACTCGATTTGAAGACTATATAAGGGATAACTCTAGCAACGGAAAACCTAATCCCGACACTTTCCCGTGTCCTAGTTGCGACTAGAGTCGATTCTCCTTTAACCTAGGATTTTCCAAAACCATTGTAGCCATAGGTTAACGACTTGAAGACTTCATTTGGGATTCGAGGAAGCGAGATCCAACTATTTTCTTTGTAGTTGTGTATTCTGATCTTACTTGTCCTATCGTGTTGAGTATTATCTTCTCTAAGATTTGCTCGAGATTTATCTCCGATAGGTAAGATATAAAAAGTAAAACAAAGCTCTTCGTTTCATTCTTTGGATTCCACAATAACTTCTTCTACTACCATATAGTTAAGTTATTGTGAGGTGATTGATATTTCTAGGATATTCTTCGGGAATATAAGAACGGATTCTCAATTGGTTCCTGTGCACCTTGATTTATCAAAAGACGGAACAAAACTTCATAGGTACTTCTGTGGGAGACAGATTTATCTATCAGAATAGGCTCTTCTGTGTGAGACAGATTTGTCTATAAGTTTTCGACTTTGGGTTGTAGCAACTCTTAGTTGTGGGTGAGATCAGCTAAGGGAATCAAGTGCGTAGAGTCCTGCTGGGATTCAGAGGATCCATTAGCCATCTTGTACTTATCCACAAGCAATTTAACCGCTTGACTCCATCCATAAATTCTCTACCTATCTTGTCAAAAATATAAATCCATACATTGGAAATCAGAGGCTTGCCTATATCTGCATCATGATCTACCACCCTTACAAGTTTAGGACTTTCAGTTACACAAGAATTTACAGTATTAGAACTAGAACTAGTACTATAACCAGATTTAGAACGAGAACTAGTCTTCAGAATCACGTCAACATTCAAATAGAAAATCTTCATTGTTAAAAAAATAGTAAGAGCGACTAGACCTTGCAGTTGTATATCACCAAGTACAAAACTTATTTGATATTATCCATATAGATCAAACCTATAGTCTCGGAAAAAAAACCTCCATGCTTACATGTAAAACGCTTCAACTCATCTACGGTGTTCCGCAGTACTTCACACGAAAAGGCGTTGAATGCTCGCCATGATTCAAAATAGCATAAACTACTTTCTCGGACATAGTTGATACACTGCATATTCCAAAAAACATATATAAGAAACTGGAAAATGTAAAGTGTACAAAAGAATACACGTGCTATATAAAAAAATTAAAAAAAAAAAAAAATTGAATCAACTAACAAAGAGATTTAAAATCAAAAGGATTTGAATATCAATTTAAGACATGAGATATAGTAACATTTGAAGCTTCAAATCACAATTTCGCATTTGAATGACCTAAAACGTACAACAGACGGAAAATACACATTCTACATAATCAAAAATAATAGAAATCAAAAACTCGATCAATTAATCGAAGATATAAGATTCGTAGTCATATTAAAACACATAGATAAAGAAATTTGCAGTCTACAATCATACATCTAGTTCGATTTCATATCATGCATCAAAAAAAAAAATCAAAACTAAAAACAGTAAATTAAAAGTCGTTTGTGATAATCAAAACCTAAGAAATAACAAAATCAAAACAAGATCATAATCAAAAAGATGTAACATATCGTATTCATATCATGCATTCAAAAACTAAAAATCAACAAGAAATCAAACGATTAACCAAAATCGTAGAATGAACAAGCAATTACGGATGCAAAAACTTACCTAAAATTGAAATCAGTAAACGATCAATCCTCCAAAATATTACTCTATCTGATTAATCACCTCCAAATCTCTCTGTCTCGCGCGCTCTCTCTCTCTCTTTCTCAATCAAAATCTCAAATCCAAAAAAAAAATAACTTAAACTCCGTGTTTAAATGTTTTGAATCGCCGGAAGATCATTTTCGAAATATTTAAAACCGAAATCATTGGATTTTGAAGAATTTGGACTAACTCGTCAAGATTTGGAAAAAAAAGAAACACATGGATATTTGGACTACAACATCCCGAGATTTGGAGGGGGACTGAGCATCCAAAGCCCACTAAAAATAGGATTAAATGTTAATTTCTACTCATCTATTATCCAAGTCATCCAGTGTAGAAAGGTTCACCCTCCTATTTATTTCTCATTAGTCATTTGATTAAAAACCCTTATTATCACCCATGGCATTTTAATGTGATTAACCTTGACTGAGACTTCTAAAGAATTCCATGGTGCTAGGCTTCCATAGAGAATTGTTAAAA